>CAUYRH010039935.1:0-35647 GCA_963574655.1 Perodicticus potto | reverse complement strand
ATTAGCTTCATAGTAGGGCTGAGTACATTGGATACTTTTTCTTCCATTCTTGAGATACTTTGCTAAGAATATGTTCCAGCTCCATCCATATAAACATGAAAGAGGTAAAGTCTCCATCTTTCTTTAAGGCTGCATAATATTCTATGGTATTCAAGTACCACAATTTATTAATCCATTTGTGGGTCAATGGGCACTTGGGCTTAGCAATCCATGACTTAGCAATTATGAATTGGGCTGCAATGAACATTCTGGTTCAGATGTCTTTGTTGTAATGTGATTTTTGGTCTTCTGGGTTCCTTTTGGAAGGATGTTTGAAGAATACTTAGAGATCTAAAAACTGACCTGCCATTCGATCCCATAAACATGTCTTTATGCTTTAGGACAAGGGCTAGAAAACTACAGCCTAGAGGCCGAATCCAACAGCCACCTATTTTTGAACAATCATGAATCAAAACAACATTTCATGACACATGAAAATTATATGCAATTTGAATTTTAAGGTCCACAAATAAATTCTTACTAGAACTCAGCTACACTCATTTATTTCCTTAAAACTCAGCTATACTCATTTATTTGCCTGTTATCTATGGCTGCCTTTGCATTATGTGGGCAAAGTCAAGTAGTTATGATAAAGACTATATGTCTCACACAGCTGAAAACATTTGCTGCAACTTTTTGAAAAATTCTGCTGACCCTAGCTTTAGAAAGGAGCATATGTCTTAGAAGGAACAGTGACTTTAGGTCAAGGTAGACATGATTTTTTTTCTCCTAATATTCCATTTAGCTTTAGGCAAGACACTTGAGCTCTCTGAGCCACTGAACTCTATACTGTTATACAGGAATAATATCTATAACATTTTTGTTACAGGGTTTATATGGGTTTTTGATGCAAGGATAGCCAGTAATTTTTTTTCAGTGCAGTAGCACTGCAATAGATGACATTTTGTAGTAATATGACATTATTTTTTGCTTAGCCTTCCATCAAACTTTTAATTATGTGTGACCAAGGAATAAATTATGAGAAGGTAGTCCAATAAATGACTTTGGTCATTACAGCCCTATATCTACGTGGCATGAAAAATAGGATCCAATTGTCCTTATTTTCATGGTAGCTGTGAATCCTGGTACCTTTGTTCAGTTATCTGGTTCAAGCAAATAGCTGCAAGTATTATGTGTGAGACAAAAGGTCCCTATTAATCTGTGGAGGCTGATAACCTCAAAAAACTAAAGAAAAATTTAAAAGGGTATCTTTATAATATCTACTGCCTCAGTTCTCATTGAGAGACAATTCTCCAATGAGTATTTACTCTCCACTCTGTCTTCAAATAATTACTCACTGAAAATGTATAAATGGGAAACACAACAAAATTAGCAGGAAAAAGCTTTGAAAAAACCCATGAGGCAGAAAAGAAAGCATTTGATTCTTTCATATTGTTGTTAGCTGAATGTTTACTTTTTCTTCTCCCATAATAGGGATAATGGCCACAGCACTGAGTATTCTCATTTGCTCGGCTGTATAATCAAACGCGCACACACACACATACACAAGGTCATTTGTGGCCTTGTATATGCTGCAGTAAACATAATGCTTTAACTAAAAGATAGATGTTCACTCAAAAACACACACAGTACAGTATTCAACAGTCAATGCTTCCTAATTATCTACATAATTATACTCATGTCACTTCTATATATTTTTGCGCATATGTCTGAACTTAAGTATTGCTTGCAAGTGTGTACACATACACACACACCCCCTCTCACTCATGGGAACACAATGAAAAGTTTTGCTTTTTCATATGTCGAAAAATTAAGCAAAGCATTTAAACACCTGGGAGGGGAGAAGAAAGGGAAAGAGGAAGGGTGATTGGCGGGATTTTACCTAATGTGCACAATGTGAGGGTGTTCAGCACGCTCCCTGGGGTGAAGGGCTCAACTACAACTTGAACTTTACCTTAGAAATGAAATGTAACCTAAATATTTGGACCTTCATATCAATATGAAAGAAAAAGAAAAAGAAAAACACTTAATAATGAAAAATTCATTTGGAACCAAACCAGGTAAGATCTCTGCTTCCAAAACTGAAGTTCTCTTTCTTGACTACCTTCCACAAACAAATGCTGGGTACTCTACAACTGAGCAACAAGTTCAAGGAATGAGCAGCTTCCTCCATGCAACGGTCTTACAAGGTCACCTTCCACTAGCAGAGGTCCAGGTTAGCCTCACTACACAGTTTGGGATTTTTTTGTAAACCATCCTTTTAGTTAAAAGAAACAAACTGCCTTCTGTTTAGTGACAGGTAAGAATATTACTTTTGTCACCCATGGTCCCATAAATAAGCAAAGTAAATCCAAACGGTATAAAGAGAAAGAAATACATCAAAGGCCAAGATAACAGCTTAATTCCTTAGCTGCCAGGCAGAAGTTGGAAGAGAAAGCACATCGATAAGTTGAATAGCCAGCAAGGGGTATGGGACTTTGTGCTGGACTTTTGTCAACATCAAGTTTGTTTTTTTTTTCTTCTTTTTCTTCAAGCAACAAATATCAAAAATGTAGCATAACCAAAAAGTATACTGTTTTAGACTTACTAAATGTTTCTTCAAGCTAACAATGTTGAGGAAAGATTTCATAATCGCCAATATTTCCATCTTAACCAGTTAGTATGGAACTGCATGAGAATAGAAGTATCACAATGACATGAAATTGCACAACTGAATTTGCAATGCAATGGCAGTCATTATGAGCTCCAATCACTGTGACAGCAATTCCACAGACCAATCAATAAAAAGGGTACTGAATAATTTCTACTTATATATTTGTGGACTGAGGGAAAAATGAGTTCGAACAATTTGTCCATCTCTGGAAGTTATTTACCATCTTCACTGAAAACTCTGCAAAGAAATTAACATGAGCATTATTATCTGGTCTTATGTAAAACAATGACAATCAGTGTAAAATTAACAGCCTTATGAAATACATGGGCTACATGCCTCCTTACCACAGTGGACGAATAAATATTTCAACAGTTGTTCAATAATGGGACACTGCTTTAAATGATGAAAAGTCTTACCACAAAAAATAAAATGACTCTATCATCTGCCATGGTTTCCTCCGATGACACACCCAGATACTTATTTATGTAAAGATGTATGCATAACTTGACTGTTCTCTACTGCATATAGTTCTCATAATATATTTTTAAATTTAAAATATGTCTAAAATAGCATCCAGTGTTTTGTATGAAATCACAGAGTTCTGTCACTATGCAATATCTCAGACTTAGTGTCAGTTGATATTCAAAGGAAACAAAGTGCAGAGAAATGCAAAGAAAATACATCTGTAATGTACATCTCCTCCACAGGGAAAGAGGAGACACAGTGCAATTCAGGGCTCACTAAAAAAACAAGAGCAAGGAGCTCTGCCACTTCTCAAATTAAAGTACTAACTGTTTTTGAATTACAGTTTTGCTTTGAAAGTAATACAAGCAGAATACAGAAATACTCCCTATGAAAGGGGATTTTCTTATGTTCAAGCTTTGAACTTATGGAAGTGGAGACGGAGTTGGGGTACATGGGAGTTTGAAGACCAAGGGTCAATGGAAGGGCTCCTATGCAACAGGGCAGGGAACCTCAGTGAATATCTCCACAGCCTAGGTGAGGTGAAAATTACATAGACACATCTGTAAACACCTTGCACAGTGCCTACCACTGAAGATGGTAAAGCAATTGTGGTCACCATTTGTGTGCAAGCTTCAAGAAACTAACTAGTGGAGCAGGGATGGTGTTCCATGCTTATAATCCTACCACTCTGGGAGGGCAAGGCGGGTGGACTGCTTGAGCTCAGGAGCTCAAGATAAGCATGAGCAAGAGCAAGACTCCCCTTCTCTACTAAAATAGAAAAATTAGCTGATCATGGTGGTGAGTGCCTATAGTCCAACCTACATGGGAGGCTAAGGTAAGAGGATCACTTGAGCCTAACATTTAGAGGTTGCTATGAACTATAAGGTCATGGCACTCTACCCTGGGGCAACAGAGTGAGGCGTTGTCTTAAAAAAAAAAAGAAAAAGACACTAAGTAGTAACTGGTAATAGTGAGGAAATTCCTTATTTCTATGCTGGTGAACATTTTCTCTCAAATTCATACCATGATTAGCAAGATGGCACAGATAAAGTATAAAAGAAAAAGAAAATACAAATCCTAGTTAAGGACTCAAACTCCCAAACACACAGCAGTGGGTGAGTTAAATCAGCAGGAATTACTTAAAGCAATAAACCATTAGTATGTGTTCACTATTCATTTCAGGAAAGCAATATACATTCATCAATAGGGACAAGTAAGGAAGAGAAACACAACAGCCTGGGCTAGAAGTTCTCAATTATCAATACCATCGTACTGTGAATGGAATTCTCATCTGCTAAGTCACTTAGCACTCCAAGGAAATTCCAAGCCAGGTGATCCTAACTAAACCTCAAGCTTTTAAACTTAGAAGCAGCTCTATCTGGAAAGACTCACTGTCCTTTCAGCAGTGAACCTCCCTAGGAAACTATTGTGTTTATCTATTCACTGAAGGCTCTTTTCCTTGAAAGCAATTATTCAGGAATATTTTTAATAGATCCTCAACTCCTCCCATAGCATACCTAGATCTTCCTGCAAATACACACAGGCCTCCCAAATGCTAATAAGAATTAACACTGCCCTTTACCCAGCAGCAAGGAGGAAGTGCTTGGATTTTTTTCTATAAAGGGATCTACAACACACCAGACTCATAAAAGACTTAGCGTAGTTGAAGGCCCCCTGGACGGATATTCAGGCAATCTAGAAAAAGTCCCTACTGGGCTAATAACCAGTTGTGTGACTTGGAGCAAATGCTTGAAATGCTTTAAATGCCACTGTGTCATTTTTAACATGGCAGGCCTGGAATGCACACAGGCGTGTACATAAATACAGGTGACCCTTGAACAACATGGCCTTGAACTGCACCAGTCCACATATATACATGAATTTTCTTCGACCTCTGCCCCGAGATAAGAAAACCCAACACTGTTCTTCACCCTCCTCAGCCAACTGGACGGGAAGCTATTGACAATGAAGACCTTTATGCTGATCCACTTCCATGTAATGAATATTAGTAAATTGAGCCCCTCTTCCTTATAATTTTCGTTCTTTCTTTCTTTTTTGTTTTGAGACAGTGTCTCACTCTGTCACCCTGGGTAAAGTGCTGTGCCATCCTCCCAGCTCACAGCAACCTCAACCTCTTGTGTTCAACTGATCCTCTTGCCTCAGCCTCCCGAGTAGCTACGACCACAGGCACCTGCTACGGCTCCTGGCTAATTTTTCTATTTTTAGTAGAGAAGGGGTCTCTTGACTAAGCTGATTTTGAACTCCTGAGCTCAAGGAATCCACCCTCTTCAGTCCCCCAGAGTGCGGGGACTACAGACGTGAGCCACTATACCTGGCCCTTATTATTTTCTCAATAACACTTTCTTTTATCCAGCATCGTTGATTATAAGATCTCAGCCCATAACAAACATAACATACAAAATATGTGTTAATCAACTGTTCATGTTATTAAAAAGGCTTTCAGTTAACTAATTAGTAGTTAAGTCTGGGGGGAATCAAAACTTATATTCACATTCTTGACAGATTAGGGGTTCAGCTCCCCAGATCCCCAAGCTGTGCAAGGGTCAAGTGTATACATACATGTATGTAAGGAAGCATAATTCAGTTTTATCAAAATATTAGGATCATCAATTCATTTCTTTTCTTTTGTTGCCAATTATTATTTTTTTGATCCTTGAAGAGCCATCCTCCAATAATTCAGGGCTTCCTGTTCACAAGCTTCAGCAGCTTTTCCTTAGGTCTATTCCTCTCCCACCTCTCTTTTTCCTGAAACACTTTCCTAACATCCACCTTACCGTGCTACCTTGTAGATCCTTGCACATCTCTGCTCAATATCTCTTTGGATGCTCCCCATAAGTGAGTTCTATTCTGCCTCCTTTCATTTACCTCCCCATCCCTCATCTTAAAACAGTCTCATCAGTTGCTGTCACTAGGCAAAGGCCTCCCCATCTTGCTCTGCTGGGATACTTAGCCCCAAACACAGACTGGCTGCCACACCTTTAGTCTCAACAGACTTCCAATTCAGGGCTGTTTAAAAACACTTTATGTGATGAGTATTTTAAGTCAGCATAACATTGAGGCAGCAGTCTGAGTTAAACTGATTTGAATTAGCACTTTATTTGGAGGAGTTAGTGAACTAGTCAACAGATGCTTTTAAGACAATAGGTATTTTAAGGGTTAAATAAAACTGTGGCTTGTATTTACCCTTATATGTTTGTTGAATGTGAACTGCACTTTCAATATATCTTTTTGTTTTTTAAGTTTCCCAAATCCCTTCTTAGTCACCATCAAGTTTACAACATTCCAATAGGTGGAGTTATCGATGATCAAGGTTATAAGAACAAAATATACCAAGAATGCTTGCATCTTTTACTGATTCTCACATGCATACTCGGAAAAACTGTCAAGATTTAAATGGGATAAATGAAAAGCAATTCAAGATTTAGGCTGCTGCAACAGAGGGGATAATTTGAAATAAGTTTATCTGTAAAAACATGAAGGATGTCAAGATTTATAAGCAGAGATCAGTGACATCTCCATTCCACCAGTATCAACGCTATCAAATCATATTACACCACACACAAATGCTACAGAAGAAATGACAGTCATCTGAGATTATGACAACAGCTCACTTGAAGAGCCACATCCAACACCACAAATTCAGATAGTTCCAAACGTGTTTTGAGATTAACTGCAGTCCAGAAGAATCCTTAATCATTTTCTCAGTGATTGCAAGAGTGGTGTTATGAAACCAATTGAAAAATATTCCTCAATCACTTTAGAAAGAACTTTAAAAAGTTTATTTTGATTTCGAAGCCTTTCTTACTATTAAGTGAAGACTAGCACGGAAAGTTATCCAGCTTAACACGAAATAGAACAGGATGAAGGCTATGAGTGAGGGCACCCGAAGATGTGTGATCAGCAGGGTTGATGTGTATTTGCACACCCTGTGACTACTGCATGAAAGCACCAGTTTCGTGGTTTTCAAATGCAACCCCTGTGTGAATTTTGTTTGCACATGTTGTCCATGACGGCATGTATTCTATACAAGGAAGTCAAAGTTCACATTTGGTGATAATGCACTTTACCCTCAATTCAAGTATCTACACTATTTTAAAAATGATTTGATTAAAGTAATCTGAATCATCTCATAAATCACTACGTCCAGTTTCAGTTAGGATATAGGTTTGGGGATACATATGAGCAGACACAGGCCTCCACTGCCTTCCTAACTCCTGAAAGAGGAAAACGTAAAGTTCAGGGCCCACTACAGCTCTGCAGAATCAGGACTATGCCAAGTCAGGGAGGGCACTTGTTGCTATTTATTCTGTCTAAGGCAGTAGTGGGGCTATGTCAGTTCCACGTTATCAAGGAGACAAATACATTCTCATCTCTCTGATCCATGCCTCCAGAATGAGCTCTTTTCACAGCTGGCCTTCCTGGTCACTACAGGTTGGCCATCTGCTGCAACTTAGGCTTTGTGAGTCCTCATTCAGATCCACCAGAAGAGAAGACACTCCCACAAAGTTTGAACAGAAAGTCCTTGACCCAATCAAACTTTATGGCTAAAAAGTTCTAAAGTAATCTTATTTCACCAAGTTCTGAGATGACTGGCTTAGTAGACCTATCACCGGGGCAAATGGACTAAGTCCATTTTTAGAGCTTTGCATGAGGTCAATTTTGCTCAATCCTATTGGATGATCTTGATTGTAAAACAGAGTATATGTTGAAGACGTTACCACAATATCCACTGTAAGAAGATTAAGGACATTTCATCCTCTCTTGTAAGATTAATCACTTCTGGGATTAGCGACTGCTAACTTGGATAAGTAATTCCCAGGTACTATCAAAATATTAGCAGACTCCAACATACAGATTACTCAATACAATTTCAAGAGAAGAACTTGGTGAAATAACAATATTTTAGAACTTTTACAGAAATATCCTATTTTCCATAATGATGTTTTTAACTAGATATCAACAATGATTTTAGTCATCTAAGGGAATTTCACTTTCCAAAAGAGCTGCATTTACTTAGCTTGTCCTACTAGAAGAATAAAAGCACAAACAAAATAGAAAATACTGGCTCGGCGCCTGTGGCTCAACAGGCTAAGGCGCCAGCCATGTACACCTGAGCTGGCAGGTTCGTATCCAGCCCAGGCCGCCAAACAACAATGACGGCTGCAACCAAAAAATGGCCGGTCGTTGTGACGGATGCCTGTAGGAGGAGACTCGCTCGAGCCCAGGAATTGGAGGTTGCTGTGAGCTGTGATGCCACAGCACTCTATCCAGGGTGACAGTTTGAGGCTCTGTCTCAAAAAAAAAAAAAAAAGAAAGAAAGAAAATACTAAGGGAAGTTTAGAATTTTCATGCCCTTTGAATAAAGACTGGTCTACATTCATCAAGCACAGACACAGAAAATGCAGACTCATGTTCCAAAGTATTCAGTATTTATAGGTAATACTCAGGAAGTATTTACAACTTTCCATGTGAAATCAGAAAGTCTCCATTATCTGAATTAATTTAGTTTCCCTTTGGAAAGCAAGAGATATTAGAAAAGATTTGCAAAATGGTCAGCTTTCAATTTCATAAATATCTGGATCAAATATATGCAATAGAAATATAAGGCAAGTCCTATATTTTAAATTTGTTAGTAGTGACCATAAAGAGGATTAAAAGAAACAGGTAAAATTAATTTTAATGATATTTTTACTTATCCAAATATATCTAAAACATCAAAGGATGCCATAAATAGGAAACATTAACTCATATTTTATGCTATATTCCTTTTTACTATTTTTATATTTACATATCAACACACAGAGCAATATTTTACAAATATTTTATAAAATACTACAATGAATATTTACTAAATAAAGATACATTTAGCTACAATTTCCTATCTTCCCTATCTATACATGTATGGTAATCTTAAAGACACTGTGTATTAACATTATGAATATAAAATTATTGAGATTTTAAAGTTTTTAAAAATTATTTTGTAACAAGTCTTTGAAATCCTGTAAGCATTTTAAAATCACAGTATGTCACAATTTAGACTAGCCAAATTTCAAATGTTCAATAACCACATGTGGCCAGTGGCGCCTATATTTGGCAGTGGAGCATCTGTGATGGTTAAATAATTAATAGATAACCAGGCAGCAAGACAACAACTTCCTTGGATCCCTGAGGAAGGATCCTTAGCCCATAGCCTATACCCCTGACTTTATTCCAGGAAAGAAACTACTCAAATAGTAAATACTAGTGATTGGGGAGCTAGACATTGGTTTCAGAGACATATATAAAGCATGAGACAATCACACTGACTATGAATGTTTCCTGAAGTCATAGAGACTATTCTTTACCAAAATAGAAAGTAATGTCATCTACATCATTGTGTTTTTATAAATTAGAAGAGCTACGATCATGCCAGTGTATTCCAGCCTAGGCATGATCATAGCTCAACCTGGGTATGATCTACTAAATTGATTTTTTTATACACTGTTCAATGGTGACCTTCAGTGAGAAAAACTCTTTGCTATTGTGTGGTGCTGGGTCTTCATTTAATCCAGCAGGCACACCTTTAAATGTGAACAGAGGTAACTCACCCTAAAAAGTAACATACAGCCTTGATGTCATCCCTTTCTCTCACATCCCACCCTTATTCCATAAGAAAAATCCTCATGGTTTGACCTTCAAAATATGTTCACAATTTTACCACCAACCTACGACCTTGGAGTCAGCCACCGCTACACCTTGCCTGATTATTTCATGGATATGTAACAGGCCTCCACTGCTTATCTGCCCTTCTACTATCAATCTGCAACATAATCATTGGAATCAGACGGCTTTAAGCAGGAACAAGGAAAATGGAGCCTGGGGAAGAAGGGACAAGGAATTGGAAAGGAGGTCAGGCATAGTCAGTAAGCCTGGAAAATCCCCGGCAGGCAGTTTCATAACCACCACAGAGTATGTAACCTACACAGCTATTGGTCCCTAGCTCTTGTAGGGCCAGACACACCAGGAAGAAGGATTCACCCATCACCACCAGGGGATTGGGTGAAAAAAACCACCAGTGCAAACAGAGGGCCAGTCAACAGAAGCCTGTCAGTTAAGGTTTAAGGAAACTAATCAATGAAAGCCAACTTAGTTTGAAGAACCAATCAGTGTTTGCCAGCAAGGTATGGGAGGATGGGCAAGGCATAAAAGTCCCAACAGCCCAGCAGGGGTAACCAGTTGACGACCCCTTCCTTTGTATTGGAAGCTTTCTGTCTATCCTTTATTTCCTATCTATCTTCAGTAAACTATCACTCTATTGCTTCTGCTCAGCATGGTGGTCCATGAATTCATTGATTACTGAGACCAAGACCTTGGCATGGAGAGGAAGAAAAATCTGGTATCAACATCATCCAGTAAGATCCTTTTAAAAAATAAGTCAGGTCATATCACCTTTCTGTTCAAACCACACTGACTCCTTCAGGAAATTCAGAGTAAAGGTTCAATATGTTTTCAGCCTTTCATGTTCTGCTATGCCCACCTCCATATCCTCTTGGCTCTAATCTACTCCACTGTCACAACTTATCCTGGTCAACCATGCTGGCCATCTTGCTGTTTCTGGATAATCTTAGGGAATGTTTGCATGGATTATTGACTATGCCTGGAGCTCTCCTCTCTAGACACCCACAAGGGCAACTCATTAACCTATAAGTCTTTGCTAAAATGTCACCTTCTGGATGAGAAGCTGGTGACCATATTTAAAATAGTAGCCCCTTCCCATAACCCACACTCTCATCTATTCTGTTGTCTCCCCACCTACCCCCAGCACTGTACCTTCTAACTCAATGTCACTGTCAGCCCCAATGTGATGAAATGTAAACCCACAGGGACCAGATTTATTTCCATTTTGTTCACTGTAGACAATGCCTGGAACATGGCAGATGCTTGGTAATTACAGTAGAACCTCTCTAGGTTGACCACACAAGAGACTATCACAAACTGGCCAACATACAGAGGTGGTCAAGGAATTAGACCTCTTTTCAATTAATTGGGAAATTTCAAGATTGCTTCTACAAAAGTTATTATCATGAACAGTAACATTGCTGGGGCATATTGCCTGACATTTTTGTTCCTTCTAATAAAATAAAAGTCAAATCTGAAACTTTGTAAATGGAGGAAAGAATCCAAGAAAAAAAAATTTAGTTCTGATATCTGTACTGTTCTTTCCCCAAAGCCCATTTGAAAAATTAGAAATAACAACTCCTTTTGTCTTCAGTGCCAGATCAGCAGCAAATAACCTGTTTTAGAAATAAAATTGGAGAATCCCAGTAAAAGTCTCTAAAAACTGTAAAAATATTCATTTAAAAAGTTAAAATATTATAATAAATAATCTATTATTGATTATGGATTTTTGCCATAATTGTCATACTAAATATTTGAAAAATGCTTGAAGTTTGACATAAGAGCACAGACGTCTACTCCAATATAGCTCTGTCTTTCAATAACATGATAATTTCATCTGGCCTCATTTCACGCTGATATCCTCCTCTTAGAAAAGTGATAAGCTATGTTTCTGTTAATTTCCTTACGTATCAAAAAGAAACTGTGTTTGGGTAGAAAACTGGCCTTTTTCTCAGCACATAGGTGCTGAAGTTTTTAGGAGTTAGGTGACAATTACTTGGTTTCAGATGGTTTATCCAAAAATAAATAAATAAATGGAAAAATGTACTCACACATACATACAGGTAGTCCAAATACAGTAAAGTAGTGCAATATTTAAATCTAAATGGTGCCTATGCAGGCACCCATATTTTTCTTTCAAACTTTCGGATGCTTGAGAATATTTGTAATAAAAAGCAGAAAAATAATAACAAACTAGTTGCACATACACTACTTTATTTTTTTTTCAGAAAATATCCTTTTCTTACCCCCTCTAAAAAACAAAACAAAATGAACAACACCAAATACATCAAATGATTTATAATAGTTGCTTTTGTATGATACAAAGATGTTAACTTTTCCTTTTTGTTTCTTTGTTCTAAATTTCAAATTTTGGGCTCAGCACCCGTGCTTAATGGTTAGGGCACCTGCCACATACAGTGAGGTTGGAGGATTCAAACACAGCCCGGGCCTGCTAACCAACAATGACAACTATAACCAAAAAACAGCCGGGCGTTGTGGCGGGTGCCTGTAGTCCCAGCTACTTGGGAGGCTGAGGCAAGAGAATCACTTATGCCCAAGAGTATGAGGTTGCTGTGAGCTGTGATGCTACGGCACTCTACCGGGGGTGACATAGTCTCCAAAAATTTTGCAAAATTTAAAAAAGAAAATTATCTATTTCATTTTTGTTTCTCAAATAAGTTATTTTCTAAAAGGAAAATACTATTGTTTTGAAATTTAGATATAAAAATTCTGGCACCTTTTAAATGTATATTCTCCCTTACAACTACCCTATCGCTTTCAGGTCATTTTGGAAAAAAAAAAGTCACAAAGTGACACGCTGTAATTGTTATTGTTTTATTCATAGTATTCAGCATAATACTACAGTATATATGCAATATTAGATGTCATTATATTTGCTATGGAAATAAAATGGCCTACAAAAATTAGGGGGGTACTAAGAATCCAATTATTAGGAAAAGAATTTAAATTTTCTTTCTTGGGGGAAAAAAGATGTGTTTCTTTTTGCTATTTGTGCAGTTTTACTTCTACATTTAAAAATTATTTAAGCATCTGACTCCAGTATAGTTCTAATGTCAACTTAGAAAATACAGAGTATTGTTACCTCCTAAGCAGCCAATGAACGAAAGCAGGATCAACTGTTTCCATGGCAACATCATCTTTAATTGCCAAAAGCAAGAGTAACTCTTGTCCAGTCTCTGATGAATAGAATGCTTTGTCTTCAGGTAAATCCTTTAATCTGTAAAATATATGTACAAAGAAGTTAGAGTTTTTAAAACCAGCTGCTTTAAAAAAGAGATATTTTCTTCATTCCTTAAAAGCTATATGACTCAGAGATACTTAAAATCCTCAGATGAAACAAATCTTTTTTTGATACAAAATAGAGCATGCTCGAAATGTAGATAATTAAAAAATTATAACTGATAGGCATACAGAAGTAGCTTTATAAAATTAGGAATGTTCATCAATACTAAAATATTAAATTTCAAAATATTAAATGTTAAAACTTTTTCTGGATAATGATTCCAACAAATGAAACATTAACCAAAAAATTCTAACTTTTTTCATTTTCTCTAATGATAGCATTTGGCAAAACTAAAAGAGTCAAATAAGCATATATCTTGGAGGACCACTTTTTGTAGTTTCTGAGTCCCTAATAAGGCATGCAAATTATAAATAGCATTATCAATATCCAGCTGAGGCCTATTTTTTCTACACAACTATGGAAAGGTCCCAATTACATCTGCTGCATAAAACGGAGTTAAAAAGGCTAATGGCGGGAAATGTTCAGTGTGAGAACCTTGCAAATGAAACCGTTTTCTATTTTGCTTTCTTGAATTTTCATAAACTTGAATGTGCTGCCTGCGATGAAATAATTATGAGAAAGTTCTGTGTCATCTTCCGTGGCCATTTGAAACTAGTTAAACTGCATGGTTAATGATCAAGTTGGCTGGACACACATACCGAAAATGAGACGGTCTTCTCTGCACTGCTAAAACTCAGCTGGTTCCATGCAGGGGAATTCACAACTTTAAAGTCTGCTTCTTTAGCAAGGAACATGTACAACTCTCTGATTGAGAAGCTGCTACTGACGAGGCTGTTTCAGTTGTCTCAGCCTCCTTCAGATAGTGGCTCTCAAAGATGGGTTCCTGACATGTGGGGTATCCAATCAGTTATTAACTGTGTCCCAAATAAGAATTCAAAGAGTAAAAATATGACCACTTGCAAATTATGTACTTAGAATAATACCACGTAAGTGAAATCAGTCATTCCTATAGTAATGTTGTTTTTGTGTGTTTGCAATTTAACATATGTTCTTGGCTGGGAAGAGGTGGAATTGCAGCTAGAATGGCAGGGTTTAATCCTAACTCTGACTGTGTCTAAGGGAATCGAGAGCACAAAGGAGCCTTCCTGTTCTAAGAATTGCAGGGGAACAACTTACACCACCATGGGATCTCTAACTTGCCTTTACTACACTCATCACTACAGATTCTGTGTGTCTTCTGCTTGGGTTCTCCTTAATGAAATCACTGCAAAATAAATTCAAGTACAAGTAGTTTACTTGGGAAGTGAAGGGCATGGTTGGGAGATCTGGAAGGGAGACAGGGAAAGGAAGGCCGCCAATGAAAGGTGAGATACAAAGCCTCCTACCATTGTGAGTCACTACAGTTTATTCCTATTAGGGACGTGCTGGAAGTCCAGTTCCTGGAAAAACAGCCTCAGAGGCATCCAAAAGCTCTCCTTGAGTTTCCCAAGGTTGTCCTTCCCAATGGGCTAAGGAAGCTGGGGTATTTATATATCAAATCCCATTAGTCACTATTAATTACCCAGCACGTCCCTACCTCCTACTGAGGCAGCAAATAGCTCCAGAGGCAAAATTTAAGAACAAAAAAAGTAAAGAAATGCATATGCTGGCAGTTGTAAGCGTGGTGTGCACTGAACAGATACAGCCCAGAGGACATAAATGGACCACACCCAGTAAGCTGTGCATAGGAAACAGAGACTTGGTGCAGCTATTTTTAACAGTGCCAGGTCCCAAGTGACTGAGGGCCAAAATCATTGAATAAGCATAAAGGGAGGGGCACACATTCTACCTCAATCAATCATTATGTTGCTCAAGCTTTCCAATGGCTGATCTTCCCTACCTGGACCAAAAGGTCACAGAGAGCCAGCCTGCCTTCTTCTTCTCAACCAGGGACTGGGTCCGTGATTATTTTCCATTACTAGCTTAAGTGACAACTGCATCTTTCTAGGTTAGATTTAAATTATAACTGACAGGCATAATCTCCTCAATTTATGAGGAGACTGTAGTCCAGAAATCATGAGAAGAGTAACACACACACAGAGTAGAATTTCAACTAAGATGCAATCTCAACTATTCAAGAAAGGCATGGGAACATCTCATGTCTAAGACTCATGAGAAACTAGGGCATGACAGCAACATACATTACAATCTGTGAACCCTGGGTAAGACTTGACCACTGGAAAGGCTTAAGGGGCGTGTTGATTGAACTGCTACTTCCTCTCTTGAGAAAGTTATAGCTCTCCAGTATATATATGAAAACTAACCTGGAAAGAATCTAGCACTAACAAAATAACAGACTTAAAAAGAATAGGTCATTGGGAATTTTAGCATAAAAATGGCAACTCTAACAAAGGACCCTGTAGTGACATCTCCATTATCATCATCATCATTACCACAATCATTCAAATAGATACGTGTAGCTTTGTTCTATGTCATATGGAGAACAAAATATATGGTCTGTGTTTTAGTACTGAAATAACAAAATAAAATGTTATAAACGTGTGTAAATAAGAGAAGAAGTAAATACCATATTGATCGATGACTCTTTGAAGGTTGAACCAGTTTATCCATCACTAGTTTTTCCTAAGTTCTAAATACCCTTCCTTGATCATAGTAGGCTTTCATGCAATGTCTCTTGTTCAGCTTTAAGGAAAATGAATAATTCAACTCAAGAGATTAAATCTTTGCACTGGCCATTAGGTAAGTGAAAAACAGCTGTGTTGGAACCAAAGGATAAATCACAGCATGAGACCTAGCCACCGTTTGAAAACTATATCAGGAAAGTGTCTAAGAAGGTATAGAGAAGTAACAGCTTTAGGAAAGTAACTTTCCAAAAATACATTCCCAAGATAACATGTATATTGGTTATACATTATTGGTTCATACATTTTAAAAGTATAAGTGTGCTCAAAGAAGCTTTATAATCTTTTTGAAAACTCATTCATTCAACAAATATTCACTGGGCACCTCTTAGATCCTAGAATCGTGATTGTAGAGGGAGGTAGATGTGGAGGTAGGGTTGCCAGGAGAATGGTAACTTCTACCCTCATGGTGTAGATCAACTAGTGGGAGTGACATCTTGTTCAAATGTTTACAAAGTACTTGCAATTGTCCACTGTGCCTGGTATGAGAGGCAAAAGTTTCTATGAAACTCTAAATGGGAACAGTCTTCATTAGGAAGGGCAGGGAAAGCTCCTTTATGGAAGAAGAGTAAAAAGGAAGAAAAGAAGAAATGTCATAATCAGATGTGTTTATACGTTGTGGTATGAAGAAGGAAGTTTTCCAGATATAGACAAGGACTTCACGTGGATTTACGAGCTGGTAAATAAGCTTGTGTGTAGCACTGTCTAGACACTCCCCCCTCAACTATCACCTCATTCCCATACCCCCAGGATTCCCACACTCCTCCACAGATCCACAACCAAAGGGTTACTGCGTAGCTCAGTAAGGGGTTTCCAGAATGCTGCTCCAGTTCGTGTCACTTCTGATTGGTCAGTGCCCACATTCTACTGCTGTAAACATTTTTGTGATCCCCACTGGGCACGGGGAGTAGAACGTGGGAAGGCCTGAGGCTGGAGTCCTCGTGGTATATTCTTGCTCACAGGTTGGAAGAACAGAAGAAAGAGTAAAATGACAAAATGCATACAGCAAAGCTGAAAGTGAAATGAAACGAGACTGCAGATATATAATAGGGGTCAGTCTTATACTTGTATAGCAACAGCTCTGACGACCATTCCAGAAAAGGAGCTCCAAAATGGCTCTGAAGGGTGGCTAGGTACTGGTGCCCAGCTTCCCAAGGGGGACCGCTAAGGTGACCGCAGTGATGTTCAGCAGTACGGCACTTTTCCTGGGATGAGTTCACTAACTTAATTGTCAAACCTGGTATGCCTTCCTGTTAAACCCAGGACAGAAAGCCCTTTGAAAGGTCACTGTGAGTTTAACCAGGGAGCTGACATGATCTGACTTGAAATAAACATTCAAATCAAACATAGTATAACCTGTATCTGGCTTGACAGGATGAAAAGAAAACATTTGGCAACACACCAATTTTACTCCCACCCACAAATTCACAGAAATCAGAAACAAGACAATATTAGGTTAACTGTCTGATTTAAGGGAAGAGTTATGTTAATCCTCATATATTCCAATAGTCGTGTATATGCACGCCCATGCACAAATTGTATAAAGTTCAAAGATAAAAAGAAATCTCATTCAGGAAGATGTTTTTTTAAGTTACATTGCTTATTTTTAATAAATGTTAAAGTAGGGCATTGCCTTTATAAATAATGAAGATAATTAATACAATCACTTCCCGACTTCACAGCATTGCCAAGTTTTGTCACAGAAAGGACGCGTGGAAGCTCATCCCACTTCTGAAATAGCAAAGCTAAAATAAATGCAAAGGAAACAACCGAAGCAAGACAAACACATATCAAAATGTCATTTGCTACAATAAGAATATTCTACTATTCACAGGAATGTTCTAAGCCAAAGGAAAAAAATAGATACCCTTTAGAATTTTCCCTGCTAATAAACACTGGCATTTAAGAGCCAAAGCTTAATATATTCACAACATCTTTCTAGTGGCGATCTTTAAATAGTCCCCAAATTTAGTATATATTGATAACTGTACCATCTATTCTTAATGTCAGCTGAGCTAAAAAAAAAATGCCAGACCTTGAACTCAAAACCAAAAATTCTCTAAATAGTTGTTCCTGATTGTTCTAAAAGAAGGAAGAGACCATTTGTGGCTTCTGTCATATACTTTACAAAATTGCTACTAAGATTGCAGACCATGAAATATTGATAATGTATTTATTATTTTAAACGTATATAGACAACCTTGAATATAGTCTTGGCAAATGCTCAGATTTCAGTTCCTTTATGGGGGGTGAGTTTAGATGTGATAATGCTTTGGATTCGCTTCCATCAGAGTTAACGAGTACTTTCTTTCTCCAAGAGTAAACAGTAATTTCATCTAAAAGGATTGCTTAACATACCACCATCTCTCACATCCACAAAGAGTCACCTCCAACTTCAATATTTCAGAAATAAATTCTATTTAGGAACATACACTATTCCTAAGTTTCACCTAAAAACCTTGAGCAGGCTATAGACATTTATTGTACTAAAATATTCAATTGTTAATGGATAAAAGTTTGATACCGACAGTTGCTGTATTGTGAATCTCCTAAAACATACGTCAACTTACTATCATGGTATGCAACCAAAATACCATCAGTGAGTTTACTGGCTTTTTCAGACTACAAATCCTGCCAGATCAGAAATAATACATCACATACTCACTTTTTAAAAATTTTATCATCATTCATTCATTTATTATCTGCACACCTTCCAGAAATGTAGTTCATCATACTGACCCTGCCTCCTTGCTGGAAATGGCCAGTAGGGAATGAAAGTTACACGAACTCTATGTTCCAAGCTCAAGATTCTTGACAACTTCACTCATTCTCCCTGCAGTTCCTAAGTGCTCAGCAGCAAGGAAAAGGGAAGAATGCAATGCGCCCCATTTGATATTCTCTTCTACACCAATACTTCTGTGTTTACAACAGTGCACTCAGCAAATAAGGCAATTGCCAGCTGGGAGTCATGTCATGCTCCTATGAGCATCTATGGCACTTTATCTTCTCTTCTTCGACCCCCAACACTTTCACCACCTTCGATGATAGTTATTTAGACTATGCCTGCTCTTTCCAACTAGACTAATATCTGAAAAAAAAAAAAAAAACCCAAGCAGTGACTCATAACCTTTTATAGGTTAAGGTCCCTTTTTAGAATCAGCCAAACTGTGGACTCATCTACTTTTCTATTTCAAATTCACCTAGTCAGATGTAGGGTTACTTTGTGGACACAATTTCTTTCATTATGCTGATACATACTTTACATACACATAATATATGTATGTGTGTGTACATATATACATACGTAGACATATATGTGGTGTTTGTATGTGTGTATTTTCAGTGATTTATTTCTTGCTTAGTTTTTCATGCAGAAATAGAAAGTTCACGAAAATGGAAATAAATCTAAACTATGCAAATTAAAAAGAAAATTTTCTGCAAAGAAACAAATGTTCCTGAGAAGGCTGCTGTTGAAAGGTTTACTAAGGTATTGAAATTAAGAAGCTGGTTTTTCATATGATGAGGCATGTCATTTCTGACACCGTGTTAATTTTTGCTTTTGCTATCCTAGCAAATCAAGATACATGCATAGTAGCAAACAGAATCAGGGCTCTACTTGTGTGTCCATCACAGTAGATAGGGTACCTATACAAAAATATTGCCGGAACATTCTGAGATGCCTTGTACTGATTTCAGAGCTTCTTTAACTTTGTCCTCAACTCAAACAGCTATTCTTTGTCAAAACCAACCTCTCTGTTGCTATGCCAGAAAAAATGACAAGACTGTTTTTCAATTGATTCCACTAGCATCATCCAAGTGCAAGCTCAAGGGAAAAGACATAGCTCCCAAATCAGGCCAACTCATGACTCGCTTCAAAATACCAACTTGTTGAGTATACTTGACAGGGAGTTTACTTCAATTTTCTTGCTTTCCTTTAAACCCTAAACTTATGTGGCCATTTTCAGGGCACACTGTTTTACAAGCATCTCTCTAATTGGGAGTCACTTTCCAGTGTCACAATCCTCGGTGACTACATCTACTTGACATGTAATAGCGACACTTGCAGCATGTTTCAGTACAAGATTTTTGTTTCATGGCAACTGCAAGGTTCAACAAAGGTGAAGGATTTTCAAAATGAATCTTCATCCCTTAAAAAAAAAAAAACACTGCCTAATGTTTTTCGATGGCAGCCACATCTAAAGTTCCCCTTTAGAATTCTGTATTCCCCTCAACAGGAAGCTCTGCACCACTCCACCACATTTGATGATGGAAGGGACGCTAAATGATAAGCAGATTTCATAATATATTCTTTTCCTTGACAATTTCCAAATTAAATAGGGAACAAAATGAACCAAAATGAATTTCCATAATTATAAGGCTATGTGGATTTCCCTTCCTTCTTAGTCAATGAGAAATTACCCCAGACCTCATTACTTGGTGATGAGGAAGAATGTACCTTTCCTAAGTCTGCAGAACAATATTCTTTGCAATCATATACTTACTTAGAATTTAAAAATAGCTTAATAACATAATATGATACAAAGACAATTTTCACAATACCAGGAAGGAAACCAAATGGTAATGTAATAATCGCTAACTTTTATTGAGTGCTGGTTTATGGGCCTGGCACTGCCCTAAGTGCTTTCTACCTATTAACCCACTTAATCCTCACAACGATCCATATGGGCTTATTCTGTTACTACCCTCATTTTTCAGATAAAGAAACTGAGACACGGATGGGTCAAGGAGCACGTTCAAGAGAAACAAAAATAAAAGCTGCGTACTTTCAATATTTCCCACCTACACACACACAATAGGTAACAAATGGAATGATTAAGCACTCAGGTAGATCATTAGAGAATCACAAAAGATAGCTTGATATTTTATATGTTTGAAAAGTCTGTATTAATATAATTGGAGATGGAAAGTAATCACACGAGTGATAAAGCATTACATTTTAGTTGTTTTGTAAAGGGAAGGGTCTCAACTATTAAGGTAAAATATATGCCCTGTGCTAATGGACCATCCTTATAACAAGCACGAATTTAGAAAACCACAGCAACTTCTCCTTGGGATTAAATCAAAATAGCTCAAAGACTTACTAAACCATAAACACACCTATTCTGGTAATAAATTGGAACGAGAGAGATGGGATAGTGGCCAGGGATGGGGTAAGGCGGGCAGCAGGGAGTCCACAAAGGATGGTTTCAAGGTGGAAAATTCTCGAGCACACAGAAGTCCACCCCTGTCTGCACAAGATACATCCAAAATGTACAGTGGATGCTTGAAACTGCAGAGATTACCAAACCCTACGCACCATGTTTTTTCCTATACATACACACCTATGATAAAGTTTAACTTATAAATTAGGCAATAAAAGATTAACAATAACCATTAATCAAATAGGACAATTATAGCAATATACCATAATAAGAGTAAAATAAGGATTCCTTGAACGCAAGTTTTGGAATATGCAACAGTCAATTTGATAACTGAGATGGCTCCTAAGTGACTCACGGGCACCGAGCGTCTGCAGCATGGGTACAAAAGAAGGATTCACAACCAAGGCAGGACCAAGTGGATGGCACGAGATTTCATCACAGTGCATGCAATTTAAAATGTATAAATTGTGCATCTCTGCAATTTTCCATTTAATATTCTCAGAATGCAGCTGACCATGGGCGACTGAAATCTCAGATCGTGAACCTGGAGAAGAGGGAACTATTGTATTTACAAAGTGAATAGGAAAACGCAAAAGACAAGAAGGGTCTGATTTTTTGGGGGGGGGATCTTTTCAGAGTTAATTTGTACAGTAATGGTCCTACCTCAGTCAAAGTCCCATGAGCAAGATTAAGAACATGCTGATAAAGAAAGAGAAGTGATTCCCTACTATTTGGTGTCTAAAACAGAAGAGCAGCCTGTGGGATGGAGGCGTTTTCTGGAGTGCTGTCAGGCTGGTCTCTTTGTGGATGGCCACCAGGCTCATCCCCGAGCCTCCTAATCAGAGTCTCCAAAGGATCACAGAAATGGTGATACCTGCCCAGGGACCAGACGCTCATTACATCCTGTATGCCTGGGGTTATTTGCTTATGTTCATTGGAAAAATTAATTTAGAAACTATGGTTTGAATTGTCATTCTCTTTGGAGGATGTCTAGAAACCAACTGTAACCTTATCACTCTTCCTTAAGACTGAAATGACTTAAGTAGCACAATTAGAGTAAACATACACAGAGAACATTCTCAAAACACAAGGATACAATTATGAATACTAGCAACTAAATACTATGTAGCACTTCAGAGATTCCTTTATCCCCCAGATATCCAAACCACAATCAGATGCAATGGGCTTTAGACTGATAATGGTGACAATGTATGCCAGCCAATCCTACGTGCTTTATAAATACATTGGGTGCCAAAAAATGTACACACATTTAAAAAAGAAGAAGAAAGTGTATTACAATTGCAATACTCAATATATACCAATAACAAAAGGTGAATAGAAGTCACTTTTTTTTTTTTTTTTTTGAGACAATCTCTCTATGTCACACTGGGTAGAGTGCCGTGGCGTCACAGCTTACAGCAACCTCAAACTCTTGGTCTTAAACGATTCTCTTGCCTCAGCCTCCCAAGCAGCGGGGACAGCAGGTGCCAGTAACGATGCCCAACCTTTTTTTCAGCACATCTTTTAATTGCAGAAGTTAAACATAAGTTGAGTATTACAAATTTAATACATTTTCTTCTGTCTTTAAATGTGTATAGATATTTTGGCAGCCTCTGTATATATGCATGTTTACATCATGAAGACTACACTATCTCCATCCCCAATTTACGTATGAGGTAACAGAGTTAGAAAAAGTTCAAGTAACATGTCTAATTTCATACAGATGGTCCATCCTGAGTTCCGTATTCCTTTGTCAATGCCTGGTCATTATTCTGCTTCATCTGTTGCTGGATTATTCTAAAATTTGGGTAGAAAGTGGTTCTCTGAGGTTTTGTAATCCTGTTCAAAGTTTAGCCATGCATATACACAAGGTTAAGTAATACAGCTGACCCTTGAACAACACAAGTTCGAACAGGGAGAGTCCACCAGTAGGATTTCCCCTCCCCACCCCCAATACTGAGACAGCAAGACCGACCTTCCTCTTCCTCTTCAACCTACTCAACATGAAGATAACAAAGATAAAGACTTCTATGATAAGAGTGGTGCCTGTGGCTCAAAGGATTAGGGTGCTGGCCCCATATACTGGAGTTGGCGGGTTCAAACACGGCCCTGTCCAAAAAAAAAAAAAAAAAAGACTTCTATAATGAATCATGGCATCTTACAAAATGTAAATATATTTTCTCTTCATTGCAATTTTCCTGACCTTTTGTTTTCCGTCTTTCTTTATCATGAGTATGCAGCATGTAACACATACAACATACAAAATATGTGTTAATCAACTATTCTATCATCAGTAAGGCTTCCACAGTCAACAGTAAGCAATTATTGGTGAAGTTTTGAAGGAATTGGGACTGCATGGGGGCCAGTGCCCCTAATCCCAGCATTGTTCAAGGGTCAACTGTATTTTCAAGATCTAGAAGTGGTTCTCATCCAGGACTGATCTGGGCTCTCAGCAGACTTCTGACAATGTCTGAGGAGGTTTGGGGGTGTCACCACTTAAGGAAGAGACTGGGAAGGATGCAGATGTGTTCTGGCACCAAAGGAGCAGAGGGCAGGGATGCCACAGACATTCCACCCTGCACAGGACAGCTACCTACAACAAACGAAGAATTATCCATCCCCAAATGGAGAAGTCTGAAAAATCACATTCTGCCCAGCCTGGCTACTAATTATTCAGAACTTCATGGAAGAAAGGCCACACTTCATCCTATGTATCCAGCACTGATCAACCAAGATCCTTTCGGAAAAATGACACATAAAACTACAGTGACCCTACTTTTTAAAACCAAGTAAACACATAGGATAATAAATTCTCATTATGGCAGTTACCCAACTTGAAAAAATACCAACATTTGCCATAGCTCTACTCACCCTCTCATCCCCCCACTTGATTTTTTAAATTATAGACATATGTATTCATATAATTTTCTTATGTTAAATTGTGAAAATCTTAACTGTGCAATTTTTTAATAAGGAATTTTAGCTCTTTCTCTCTCCTCTCTACTCTGTCCCCCTCTCATCCCTCCCTCCCTCTCTCTCTCTCTCTCCTCTCCTCTCCTCCTTAATGCTGCTCTGCAGCTTCCCCCGCCTATAAAGACCTTTTGTACAAAAAAATAATAATAATAAGGAATTTTAAAGAACAATTTTTCAATGGCTGGGTGTGGTGATTCATACCTCTAATCCTAACACTCTGGAAGGCCAAGGCAGGAGGATCACTTGAGCTCAAGAGTTCTAGACCAGCATGAGCAGAAGTGAGACAGCATCTCTATTATAAAGAGAAGAATTAGCCAGATATGGTGGTGCCAGTAGTCCAGCTACTTGGGAGGCTGAGACAGGAAGATCACTTGAACCCAGGAGTTTGTGGTTGCTGTGAGCTATGATGCCACATCACTCAACCCCAGATTGACAAGAATGAGAGTCTATCTCAAATAAAAAAAAATTATTTTTACTTTAAAATAAAACAAAGATCTTCTTTGTATACTTTAAGTTTCTAAATCAGCACATTACAAATGGCAGCTTTTGCCCCATCAAGGGGACTAAAAGGTTTTTTGTTGTTTTGAACAAAGAAACAAATTAGAATAGAAACCATTTGGATATATGTAATTTAATAGGGCTAGTACTGCTTTGTAAATTATTCTATGGAAGTGCAATGTATGTAAATACTAGCACCAAAATAACTCATATTTCTTACTGTTAGTGGTGGTCATAAAATTTTCAAATGCCTAAGAGGCAGAATGACTTATTTATGGCTAAATATACAATGTATATCCTCGGGAATGTTACTTCAACCTCTTCTGCCCTCAGATTTCACATCTGTAAAATGGGGGTGGTATGTACATCACTGGTTTATTAAAAGAATTAAAAGATTGTGATCATATGGTGAGGCAACTCCTTGGTATTCAAATCCTGAGAGTTCCTGCTATAATTTCCCAAAAAAATTAAATACAATTGTCATCTGATCTGGAGATGAATCAAAGCCTTGATGTATGCACTCAAACGAAGGTCTCTTAACTCATTTTACTGAGACAAACTGCTTGTGGCTCTTATATCATTTCTTTCCTTTAAAAACACTTCTTCAGCTTAACTGTGTTTTTTAAAGTTGCTTTATCACAGTGAATGGGGTGATTTTGACACCTTCTGGAAATGTTAATCATGACTATGAATAGTTATCTGCTTAGCATTCACACCTATTAGGGGCTGTATTTAGGTGTATAAAACATTCACTCTATCAACACAGAAGTGTAAATCTAAATTGGGGAAAACTGTGACAGCAGCTTGAATTTATACCCACAGTATCAATCTCAGCTGGAGGGACGGGGGAGGAAGACAGAGAGGGAGAGAGATCGGTACCCTGAGCTCCCTTGCCGCACAACTAGCCTCTCTCTTTGTTCTCATACACACAGCAGTGGTCCAAGAGGAAGTCATAATGCACAATGGGAGGGGGAGACATAAACTGACCACCTGTATGGACTGACTGGAATATACCCAAGGCCAAGAGGCCAAGTACAAAAGCATTAGGAGGGTGGAAACTGATAACAGGTGCACATGAGCCCATTTAACTCATCCTGTCAACACATGGCTGTGAGCCCAGGGCTGACAAGAGTCTGATTTTTCAGAAGATCCTGGTCATCCACAGTTTTCTAGATCTCCCAGGTATGTATGTGTCTATCTACAAGGTATGTTAACTCCAAGTTTTTAAGCTTTAGCAGGCAACCAATGAAAACCACAAATTCAAAACATCTGTATCCACCCAACCAATTGTATCTGCAACTCAGATGAAGCCCATCTTGAAACCTCTGACCAAAATGCATTTTCCCACCTAGAGTTCTGAAAAGCATAACTGATAACTCCTTTGCTCCTGGAGAATTACGCAACACTGCATATTAGAAACATTTTGATGTTGTCCTTTAATCAGAAATACATTTTTTTAAAAAATGTTTAATCTTTTCATTGAGAGAAATGTGACAGTAAGGAAGAGGATGCCTCTCTTTACTTTCCAAAAGAGGAAATCTCTGTTACGTGGGAAGTACTCCATTTTATTATAATTTATCCAAGAAGATGGTTTGCATTCATTCACGAATGAGCTCATAGGTTAGGGCAAAATGTTTGCAACAGATATTCAAAGGGACCCAAAGACTGTGCCACATTAGAGATTTCCTCAGCCCTGTGTCCACAGGCTGCCTTGGGCCACAGTCAACCTCCCTCCTATAGTCCAGTGTGCCTTAAAAATATCAACATGTTCTGGGTACTGTATGCAAGATAATGGAAAAGCATTTGTAACTACCAGCAGGAAAACTTTGAAGACCTTAATGAAGATGATGGGGTGAAAATAAGAGCTGACATAGTTCATTTCACACAACAGAAACCAATGCACTTTCATTCCGTCACTTCCTACCACCAACTGGGGTGATAACATTGAATGTGCCAAAAAGCAGCAGGCAGAGTAGGAAGTAAAGGTCCAAGTCAGAATCCCAGCGCTGTTCCTTCAGCACCTAGGATATGCCTGGATGAATACATTTCTGATAAACAGGATGCTGGGAATGGACCTTGAGATTCCAGCTTTGTTCAGAGCACAGAATCTACTTACTTTCTGCTTCTCTGGACCCTCAGATAAAGTACTACTATGTAGCCATCTGAAGACAGATTTCATTTTGTAGGAACAGAACAAGTTCTCTTCATTGGGCATTCACATTTTAAAATAACAAAAACAAGTAGAAGTTATCACAAATGCATATTCTAATTGTCCCAATATACTCATAATGTGAGCATATTAGTAAATCAGGTATAGGCTTTACAAGACTTCGCAGAGTGCCAGAGGGTGTAGCACCAAGCTGTCAGGCACCTGCCCACTAAAAAGGGGAAGTTGCGTCCTGGTTTAGACAGTAATCACCAACCTGTCATCTCTTCTTTTCTTTTAATTCTTTTAACACAGAGTTGGCCTAACAAAATGTGCCTGTAGATAAGCTGTGTTCTGCAGGCCAGGAGATTTAGGCCTCTGAATATATACTCTTATGGGGGAGGAAAAGGCCCACAACATTAGCTAAAAATCCGTTGGGAATCATTCTTCCAATGGGAAAAGCTCTGCTGTGCTCACTCTCTGCCTAGCCATTTCCATGCACGTCCTTCTGTAGACTACAAGCCTACCATGGTGCCCAATCCACCCATACCAGACACTCAAAACAATATGTGTTGAATTAAAGAACATCAGATTTAGGAGAGTATTTGCCAGACTTGGCTCCGTAACACACCATCTGGGGGAGCTATGTAAAAACACAGATCCCCTGGCCCACTGAATCATGATTTTTCCGGCACCAGGCCCAGGATTTGTGTATTTTTTTTAATCTTCCCAAAGTAATTCTGCTGCAGGGTTGTCAGTGCATTCAGGAACCACTGGCCTAAACACGAGGCGCTTCCAAATTCCAATTCTAGCTGCCAGTGACAAGACTGAATGGCATCTTTGCCTTGGGTGTTTGTTTTACCATTTTTAACGTGGGTTTACTTTCCCTGAATCTTCCCCCTGCTGCTAGCTCTGTGACTCCCCGCAGCAGGGAAAGAAGGCAATAGATGGGGAGAGAACTGTTGTTCCCCAAATGAATCGCTTCCAAAAGCACATGCAGTTTCCAAAAACCCACTGAGAAAATTCAACAAAAGGCACAGCAGGAGCATCTTAACAGAAAAGGGAGAATTTCCTTCAAGACCAAAAAGTTATTTCCCAGGAATGGAGGTCCACAGGGTAATGGAAAAACTGAAGAGAATAATGGTTTACCTGGATCTGCCCAAGAGAGGGACCTGAAAGAGATTTCTAAGACCCAGAAGGGCACAAGGGAAGCCAAGGAGAAGGGCAAAGGATGGCGACAACCTGGAGAGATGAATGGGCGACCCTGCCATCCTTCCAAGGCTTGCTGTTCCTTATCCATTTCGTCATTCAGAAGCTCTGCAAAGATTCTGGGAACTATGACAGGAGGCCCAGGGAAGCAAAATAAGAGTTTACCATTACAAAACAAAAAATCTAAGCTGAGTTATAGAAATATAGGAAGCCTGATTTCTTGTGCCGCCTGAGCTGTGGGGGGGCGACTGGGCTCCCCAACATCCATCGACAGTGAGGCTTTTTATATGAGTGGGGTTAGGGGTGACCCTTAGTTGAAAGGATTTTGCGAAGACTCATTAGTAACTGTTTGTGAAACACTTTGGCGGGTGTAATAGGAATGTTCCTCGTTTCGGTTACATAATCTACTAATTTTACAGTTTGAAAGCAGAGTGATTAAGGTTTTATCACAAGGTAAGAAAGCTGAGAATGCTGAACTTCAGCTAAAATTCTCTTCCCGTGAATTCCTCCTGAGTCCAATTATTTGCAGGGTCAGAGATCTATTATTTTTACTTAGCAAAATGGGTGCTTTGAGACATATTTTCAAGGAACAACAAAAAGGACGGATTCCAATTTATTCCACTAAAAGTCTTTAATGTTCATTTAGGAGATTCTCCACTTTACTAGGGCATGTGTATTTGAACAGTGTTCATTATCATTTGGGCATTTCGAAAATCTAAATATTTTATGACATAAAGGATATATAGGATGTGTGGATATTCAGGTCCTTGGTAGGTGATGTTTTTCTGTGCAATAAACTTCCCTAAGGCAGGAGGAGAGGGCAGAAATCAAAAACGAAGGTGCTCTTTCTATAGGGAGTCGTAACTAAAAGCAAGGAAACTGCTCATGATTTGCAGCCCCAACCCAGGCCTTGTCTGACGACATTCTAGGGTGGTATTTCGCCCCACTGTTCACAGCACAGCTGTGTGCTCAATTATGCACAGATCTTGCCCATTCTGGCGGAGGGGAGGATACCATGCTCCTTCAAAAATATATTAAATATCACCCTTCACATATCAAAAAATACTTTAGTGAACTTTTCGCCCCATAAAGGAGTATACACATGGCCTTTTTCCAAAGAAAGCCTGCCATTAATATCAGTGTATACTAAGATCCTTTCTCTTGCCCAAAGGTCTCCCATGGATATGGCCCTGAAACATCCCTGAGGGCACTTCTAGCACAGGACTGATGATGACAGTGAAATTCAACAATCTGATGTGACATTTTCACCATAATTGTCACTCAAAAATATCAGTGTTCTATTAAAGGTATTTCACTGGTGTTAAGACATTTTTCTTTTAAGTTTTAAAAGGCAACTACTGATAGTAATTCCTGTTATTTTTGACTATCTCATGACCAACAATGAGTTCATTGAATCCTCCTGCCATCCCCATGAGAAGTTTACTATGACAACTGTCATTTAAAAAGAAGGAAACTAAGGCTCAGGGCAATGAAACAATTTGTCCACCATCACCAAAATAATAAAGAGTGGTGTGGAGTCCACACCAGTGGAACTGTAGAAATTGAGATACACCTCCTACCATATCCACGTATCCCCTTCACCCATTTAAAACACTAGCTCCTCTAGGATGAAGAAAACCCCCAACAATTCAATAAAAAGTTATCCAGGCAGACCCGTGGCCCGGATATTTGCACCATGGAATTCAGACGCTGCTTCTGTGTCCCGTTCTGTTTATCCTTTCTTCCTGTTCTCACCTTTCAGCTTACTGACATGTGCTTTGCTTGCTCTTTTTAAGACTGAGGAGTGAATGAAGAGGGTGGGTAAAAAAGTAGGATTAGAAGTGAGTAGAAGTAAAAAAGAATGAGTAGGTACAATGAAAAGCCCCTTAATACCACGTAAACATAAAGGCATTATTTCCCATTTACACATTGTCCAGAAAGCAAGCCCCATTTGCCATGAAGAGCTGACAGGATGACCTGGCAGCAAGCCTTCCAGAACCACACACAGAAGATCCAGGCCTGTGCGACCTGGCATGAAGCACATTGTATTACAGAAGCGCGGCTTCTCCAAGGTTGCCACTCCAGGGGACAATGTTTCTAAGAACTAAGAAAGTGCACAGTTAGCAAAACACGTCTGGCAGCCATCCATGTTCAACAAATATATAAACCTGAAACTGAAAACTAGCTCGGTGAGCATTTTTACTCCTGTCTGATTTCTATTTCTGCAGGAACATTTTTCCATTTTTCCAAGGCTTTCTTCATGGATTCGCCCTCATCTATCTACCTCTCAATAAAACCTGTAGAAGAGTGAACAGACAAAAAATAAAGAAGAGTTTTACATTCTCAGATTTGGGGGATTTCCTTTGCACATGCTTTACAGTTTCCTTTTTTTTTTTTTTTTTTTTTTCCTTCATAGTGACAGAGCCTCACCATGTAGCCCAGGCTGGTCTCAAACTCCTAACCTCAAGTGTTCCTCCCACCTCAGCCTCCCAAAATGCTGGGATTACAGTGTGAGTCCCTGTGCCCAGCCAATATATCTGGCCTTACTATATGAGTTGCTATGAACAGTGATTTGGTTGTAAATGATGCACTGATCTGACTTCTTCACACGTGATCTGTGCTGTTATTTTACCTATGTCTTGTTTCTCCAAGCAAAGGTAAACACCTTAACAATGGTTGCCAAAGCTTACTGAGCATTTGCTACATGTCAGACTTGATACAAACTGTGTCACATGAATTATATCAAGTAATCTTCACACAAACAGGATAGGCACCCTTCTTACACCAACTGACAGATGAGCGGTTTGAATTTGAGAGGTTAAGTAAATTTGCACATGGCTAATTAAGTGACACGTGGGTTGGTGGCTAATCCCCAAACCTCTATTCCCTGTGCTCTACACTGCCTCTTGCCAAAGACCGTCTTCTGCTTCTATCCAAACTACATAATTCATCCCCAAGTTAACAAGTATTTAAATAAATGAAAAGACAAAGGAAAGGCCCCATTTAATTACACAATACTAATGATGTAATCATTCATTCTATTTTATATATACATGTGTATGTGAATGTCAGCAGTGTACAGTAGACCAGTAGACCCTACACTGACCACCTCCTTGACCTGATTTTCATAGAACATGCACCATATGTACCTACCAGGGCAATAGTCCTGGTTCCTTACGTTGAACACCGCTATATATTGACCAGTTTGTTACAGTCCGTTAGGTGGGTTATTTAAAGAGGTTCTACTAGATTTTATGTACATGTTTGCAATCATAATGTAAGATTATTATGCAGCCTATTTTTTCCAAAACTTTCTGTTTTAATTTAGTAAATACATGTCCACTGCATTAATGTAGAAAGCCAAAAAAGAATATCAAACATTGCTGAAAATTACAAAATCTAGGTTAAAAACCATAGGCAGAAATGAAAAAGTTGCAAGATATCAAGTGTTGGTGAATCCGTGGAACAATAAGAACTCTCATACCCTGACTACAGGAGTATAGATTCATACCCCTCATTGGACAATGGTGTGCTCACTTCATAAAGCTGAATACATAGCAATTCTTCCCTTGGATGTATATCCTAGAGAAACTCTTGCCCTTATACACCATTAAACATGTCCAAAGATGATCATAGCAGCATTATAGATAGTAGCAAAGATAAAAAATAAACCAATGTCCTTTACAAGCAAGTGGGTTTGTAAACTACAGTAGATTTGATCAATGGACTATTATAGAGTAGAAAGAATCAGTGAAATCAAGATTTACACAACCACGTAATCAAATCTCAAAAATAAGTTAAATTGAAAGGTACAGTACAGAAACATAGGGTGTAACACCATTTATATGTAATCAAAACTATGTAAAACTAAACAATTATATACAATTACATGCATAGACGTACACAGTGAAGATAAATATAAAGCAGGGCAGCGCCTGTGGCTCAAAGGAGTAGGGCACACACCCCATATGCTGGAGGTAGGGGTTTCCAACCCAGTCCCAGCCAAAAACTTCAAAAAAATAGAATAAAATAAATAAATATAAAGCAAGAGATTGGTAAAGGTATTTAAAATTCAAACACAGGTAACTTCAAAGATGAGAAGAGACACAAATAGGAAGGAACATAAAATAGGCCTCAAGCTACGAGCAATGTCTTAAGTTATGCGGTGGGCCCATGAGAGTCTATTTTATTGTTTTTTATTTTATTGTTCTATAAGTTACATGTGCATGCACTATATACTCTTTTGTATGCATAGAGTTTCACTATAAAAAGAAATGCTTTTTTTTTTTTTTCTGAACCCGTTATAGCAGTGGTTCTCAACCTTCCTAATGCTGTGACCCTTTAATACAGTTCCTCATGTTGTGGTGACCCCAACCATAAAATTATTTTCATTGCTACTTCCATAACATGAGGAACTGTATGAAAGGGTCGCGGCATTAGGAAGGTTGAGAAACACTGCTTTATAGAGTTCCTGTAGAACATGATGAAAATTGGTTTTATTTCACATATCAACTCACTGTTTGTTTGTAGCTTTCTGAAGAACTATGTTAGAAATGTATAGATTCCAGCCTATTTCGGTGTGAGGAGAAGCTTATTTAAACACTGACTGTGGAGAATTTTGTCCCAAGCTGAGCATGATGGCTCACACCTGTATTCCCAGGACTCTGGGAGGCCGGGGCAGGTGGATTGCTTGAGCTCAGGAGTTCAAGACCAACTTAAGCAAGAGTGAACTGCCTCTACTAAAAATAGAAAAACTAGGTGGATGTCATGGCAGAGATTGTAATCCCAGCTACCCAGGAGGCTGAGGCAAGAGGATTGCTCAAGCCCAGAGTCTGAAGTTGCTGTGAGCTATGACATAACAGCACTCTGCCCAGGGCACAGAGCAGGACTCTATCTCAGAAAAAAAAAAAAGAATTTCATCCTGTAGAGGCTTTGGAATAAAGATTGATTTAAATAAGTGATTTAGGAAAATTAACCTGGTAGCAACTTGCAAAATTCTAAGAAGATAAATCAGACTTTAAAAGAGCAGGTTAGTACTGGTGAGATTTTTCAAAACTCAACATGTACATTTTCTCTACCCAAGCAAAATCTGAGGTTTGAGCATGTATATTACTGAAAAAGTCCTTAATGCAATTCTGATCCACACAGCTACTTGAGAATCACCTAGTAAGCTATCATTAACTATTCATCAAAGATGCTCTAAGTATCATTAGTATTAGATGAAGAATCAGAAACACAGAACTTTATAATCTGACATGACGGGGCCACAATAATAATCTTGACTGTAGCTAACAGCATAAATTTGTCAGTCACACATATTGTTTAAATAGTGTTCAAAAGATTTAGAAATTGTTTTCCAATTTATTCTGTTCCAATTTTAAAACTGAAAAAGTTCCCTTATGACTTTCTTATTTTCTTTAAAAAATAGGAAATATTAACTAATAAAATAATGTTCCATGTAAAATAATTTGCCAGAAGATCACAGGAAGTATCACATATTAGTCGATTCTGTTTTACAATTTTACCTACAGATGTTATTAACATTCATATTTTACATACAATTCTTAGGGGTCATTTTCATCATAGCCACCACATAAACATGAGCAATAGATAGTCAAACATTTAAGTGGATCGTGTTTACTTAACCAGAACTTCACAGCCCCATTTTTCCAGTCTGAGAAAATTGCTAGAAACACCAAAGCTGGGCAGAAAAACTGAGACATTACGGAAAATGAAAGTGGGGGAGAAATGATTTGGTGACTCCCTAATCTTCACGTTAAGATTTTTTTCCAGTCTAAAAGAAGGCTAAGTACAAAGACTACTAAAAGAACATATAAAAAAATAACTTTTTCTCCAAAGGTTTTTAATCATATTTGACTGACAAGTTGAAGTTAAACTTCCAATTTGCAGTGAAGTTTGTAGAGTCATTGAGGCTAAATTAATCAGAAACTCCAGGAATGCAAGCCTCAGAACACAAACTGATTTCTCTGTATTGATCACAGACCACAAGGCAGAAAATACACTGGGGAAACTGGCAAGGGAGGTCAGGCTGGCATTGAAAGGGAAAAGGCATTATTAGAATTTCTTCTCAATAAATTACATGAATTTAAAACCTTTGATATAACAATAAACACTGAATAGCTCAAGAATATAGCATGCCTGACTTTGAAAAACTTTGAAGTTGAAAAGGGCCTTTATCCATTTTCAGATCATATTGGTGAACTCTTCCCTGAACACATCAGGATGTTTTGCCTTTAATGTAATATTTATAGTGTAGTTTTACAAACACGAGAAGGTTTAATGATGTACAGATGTCTCCACCTTATCTAGAAACCCTTTGGGCGCTTATTTAAAATGCCAATTACAAAGCCTTCCTCTCCTTGGATTGACCAAATGAGAACACCAGCGTGAGATCAAGGAATTTACATTTTATACATGTATTTAAGAAGAATCTCCAGGACAATGAAGCTCAGAAGTAATGGAAAAAATCTGTACATAATTTTGAGGCAAAGAAAGTCATCTTAGAAAGTATTACATCATTCTAAAATATCATATACAAGGTGAGGAAAGTTCCAGAAGATGCTTTTTATAGGGCTAATGTTTCAAATACACACGGGGACAGAAAGAAAGTAGCTATTACTCCAAACTAAAATTAGGATTTCTGTTATTTGCTTTTAAAATTTCTAAATAAGATTTTCTATCTTTAAAACATCTCTAATCTTGATGAGATGACAATTTAGATTCTTCAATCCTATCAAAAAAATTTCTGAAGGTATTTTTGCTATGCAATTGCCTCTGTACTCCTTCAACTTTAAGACTGTGTGAATGAGCCTTCTAGAATCCCTTCAACCTCCTTGATATTTTAATAACCCTAAATCCACTTGGTGTCAGTCTCATCAGATTCATATTCCAACCCCATCTCTGAAGTGCTGTAAAACCACCTGTGTATTCACAGCCGTCACTGTCATTGTTTTATTTATACATTCCTGGTTCAAGTAACTGTATTATTTGAAGTGATGAACTCAGTAATGTTAAAGAAAAGGTCATTTGTTTACATTGTACTTGAAGGACAAGCTCTTGATCCTGCTGGTTTTCTGGCAAAACATACAGAGTAATTTTTAAATACCCAGATATTCAGTGAGAGAAAGGAAATGATCACTATTTTTTAAATTTAGTTGTGTTATTTTCTACCCAAACTGTTATTTTTTTTTTTTTAAAGAAAACCATTTACACAGCATCAACAGTGATGCCTTGATCCTGGTACCCTGTGCTTTACGCACCATCGCAAAGGCCCAATCTTTGCTCCTAACGGGTCAAATATGCCATCTCTTTGATACTCTTTAAAGTTCTTCCTGCTTTCAGTTTGTGACAATGTAAGTAGTCAAGACCCACATTTGTGAATACTTTAAATAATTTTACATTTTTCATTTTATTTCAGTTTGTTTAAAATTCTCCTTATTTTGTTGATTTTGCAAAATTAATTTTTTTTTCTTTTACATATATCACTTCTTGTCTCAGCTTCATTCCTTTCTCTGTCTACGCACATCACCCTGTAATGACCATCCCTTTCTTCCAGGTGAACAAGCCAATGAAACAGGTTTTCTTCCATAATTCCCACTACAAGCCAATGAAACAGATTTTCTTCCATAAATTCCCCTACTTTTATTAATTTCATTTGATTTAAACATACACCTATATGCTCATACATACATATTCATGCTCAAATGTATAACTACATTGAGGGTTTGTTCGTGATTTGTAAAAGGTATAGAGATATTGTCTCTTCTGCAACTCACTATAACACCTGACAAAAGTTTCTCCAAGTCAAATGAGATAGTTCTAGCACATCATTTTTTTTAACTGAAAAAGGCCACAAACTTTATTAAAAGTAAATGAAACATTAATATGTACAGATGG
>CAUYRH010039933.1:0-16840 GCA_963574655.1 Perodicticus potto | reverse complement strand
GCGCCTGTGGCTCAACAGGCTAAGGCGCCAGCCACGTACACCTGAGCTGGTGGGTTCGAATCCAGCCCGGGCCCGCCAAACAACAATGACGGCTGCAACCAAAAAATGGCCGGGCGTTGTGGCGGGTGCCTGTGGTCCCAGCTACTTGGGAGGCGGAGGCAGGAGACTCGGTTGAGCCCAGGAATTGGAGGTTGCTGTGAGCTGTGATGCCACAGCACTCTATCCAGGGTGACAGCTTGAGGCTCTGTCTCAAAAAAAAAAAAAAAATTATTAACAAAATTAAGATTTCAGCTAAATATAACATATTCATCTTCTGGCTTTGAATTCCTGGTTCCCACTGTGTGTCACTAGTGACATGTCTATTACACTGTTAAGAATATTGGTTTGGAATCCAACAGACTTGGGTTTGTCTCCTGGTTCTGGTACTTTCTTGGAGTGTTTGATCTTACTCTGGCCTTTAAATCCTTGCCCAGTTTCCTATTCTCATTCAGTGTCTAATCACGCTGAAAATTTCTTCAAACGTTATTTTTCACGGTGTAATGCTTTGCGTATGTTGTGCCATACTACCGGTGTTAACGTGCTTCCTGTCATTCTTCCATAGCCTCTTCAGATGTCAACCTCTATGCTGATCATTCTGGCCTAGATCTGAGTTATACCATCTATCCCATATTATTATCATTAATGTTTTTTATCTACTTCCACCTTTCCAAGCTCCCCGAGTATCCCTTCTAAGTCTACATTCCTTTTTCTGCACCTGTATCACTTTACACATGTTGTTTATCCACTTCAACAATTAAGAGTTAATGATTTGTTTTGGATCAGGTGCTGCTACTCCAAGCGCTTGAGAGGCAGAGCTGTCGTGGAGTTGATATTTCTTTTCTTTTTTTTTTTTTTAATTTTAGGTTAATGTAAGGGTACATGCGAGTGGGTTACATTGTTTGCGTTTGCTTGGTAGCGTCAGAGCTGATGGAGTCCCCTTCCCTCTTCTCTCTCCCTCCTACTTGAATCAAATAGTGTTTTTCTCTTGTGAGGGCCTGGAGTTGGTCATCAACCCTATTTCAAATTAGTATTGAGTACATGGGGTGCTTGCCTTTTTTTTTTTTCTCCTTTGAAAATAATTTTTATTCATTTTATTTTATTATCGTTATCATTAAATCACAGCTGTGTACAATAGTGCAATCAAGGGGTACAATGTGCTGGTTTCATATACAATCGGGTGCTTGCTTTTCCATTCTTCAGATACTTTACTAAGGACAGTGTTTTTTAACTTGAGGTAAATATGGAATTGATATTTCTAATGAAGGAAATAGATGAGTAGATTAATAAGATTAATAGATTAATAAGAAAAATATCAGTAACAAAAAGATCCAAGGGTATGCGATATTGCATAGATGGCTAGTTTAAGCTGGGTGATGAGAAAGTGCGTTGCTGAAAAGGTGAATTTTTTTTTTTAAATGTCTGAGAGAATGGTTAAAAATAGATTTTCTTTTTTTTTTTAAAACTTCAGAATATCATAGGGATACAAATGTTTTGGTTAAATGAGTTGCCTTTGTGTAGTTTGAGTTAAAGTTGTAAATGTGCCCTTCACCCAGACAGTGTACACTGTACCCGTTCTGTGTGACTGTACCCCTCTCCTTCCCCCCACCATTTGATTGCTCTTCATTGAGTTTTACTACTAAATGTGCTCGTGGGTGTTGATTGATTAGTTCCAGCTTAATAGTGGGTATGTGTGGTGTTCTTTTTTCCATTGGAAAACTTAGATTAGCGGTTCTCAACCTATGGGTTGTAACCCCTTTGGGAGTCAAATGACCCTTTCACAGGGGTCGCCTAAATACATCCTGCATATCAGATATTTACATTATGATTCATAACAGTAGCAAAATTACAGTTATGAAATAGCAACAAAAATAATTTTATGATTGGGAGTCACCACAACATGAGTAACTGTATTAAAGGGTCACAGCGTGAGGAAGGTTGAGAACCACTGATAGATGAAGGGTCTCCAGTTCCATTCACTTTGTTGCAAAAGGTATTAGTTCACCATTTTTTATGGCTGAGTAGTGCTCCATGGTATACACATATCATATTTTATTAATCTACTCATGTATTGGCGGGCACTTAAATTGGTTCTTCATCCTTGTGATTGTAGATTGTGCTGTAATAAACATTTGAGTTCTCATGTCTTTTTGATATAATGACTTTTTTCCTCACCTAGTAGTGGGATTGCGGGATCAGATGGTAGGTTTCCAGGCATGACCACTGTGCTTGCCATTCAAGATATTTTTTTATTCCCCTTTTGATTTCTTCTTTCACCCATGGCTTATTCAGGAGTTTGGTGTTCATTATGCACATATTTGTGAAACTTCAATTTTTCTCCTATTACTGATTTTTAGTGTTCTACTATTGTGGTCATAGAAGTTACTTGGTAATGACCTTAGTCATCTTAAAAGGTTTAAGATTTGTTTTGTTGTGACCTGACATCTAATCTGTTCTGGAGAACCCTCTCTTGTGTGCTTGAGAAGAGTAAGATGCTGCTTTGATGAAATGTTGTTTGAATGTCTGTTGGGTCCATTTGCTCTTAAGTTTAATTCAGTTTCACTGTTTCCCTTATAGATTTTCTGTCTGAGTAATCTGTCCATTGTTAAAAGTGGAATATTGAAATCAACTACCATTGTGTTCTCTATCACACCTTTCATATCTGTTAAATTTCCGTTTTATGTATAAGTAGTCCACTGCTGGGCACAGGTATATTTAGTATTGTTATATCTTCTTGATGAACTGACCCATTTATCATTTTACAGTTTTAGACTTAACTATCCCTGCGCACTCATTCCATTTTCATGGAATGTCTTTTTCTGTCATTTTCAGTCTGTGTGTGGCACTGAAATTGAAGAATTTATTGTAAGCAACAGATAGTTATTTGAGTCTTTAAAAAATCTATTCAGCCATTCTATCTTGATTATAGAATTTAATCCATTTACTTTGAAGGTAGTTATTCCTAGGTAACATTTTATTGATTGTTTTCTGGTTGTTTTGTAGATTCCTTGTTCCTTCTTTCCTCCCTTTTTTTTTTTCCCGTGTGATCTGAGTTCTCTGTTAGTACACTTGGATTCCTTTCTGTTTATCTAGACATTTTTTTCCTAAAGCCATCTGACAAGATGTCACATCAAAGATTTATAACTAGGTTAGAATCTTAGAATGTGAGGCAAAAATAAGGTCATTGGGTAGAGCGCTGATATGGATCCATAAAAATAACTTTTTGATACACTCAGCACTTGGTTTCAGATCCTAATTCATAACATGTATTTCATAATATGTTGGGTAATAATTCTAAATTGAGAATTTATTTACCTATTATCTAATAGTAAAGCATTGCAGATGATGATATGTTCATGTGTTTGTTTATTTGACAAACAATCATTGGGACCTGCTATTTGAATGTTTACCTGTTATATGATTATTAGTGTTTTCATATTAATAACATACTTAACAAAGATCAGTATAGTTCCCTAAGACATTTGTTAATTATAAACATAAAAATTGTGAGTTTACAATGGAGGGATCCTTTAGATACCACCTTAACCAATCAACATCACCATTTGTAGTAAGATAAATTGACTTCACATCCTCCCTGATGAAATGTACCAGGAATGGCACAGTCACTGTTGTGATATCCTTCCCTAAAACTTGTAACCTCACTCTAATAATGAGAAAATATGAGAGAAACCCAAATATGAAGGGCATTCTACAACATAATTGGTAGTACTTTCTAACACTGTCCAAGTCCTGAATGGCAACGTGGGACTGATGGACTACAGATGGAGGAGCCTGGATTTGATCCTGGATTAAAAAAAAAGACGTTAGTAGAAAAACTGTTATAATCTGAATGTGGTCTTTAGATGATTTTATAGTATTATTCCTATCTAGATTAATGTACCCTGGTTATATAAGATATTATTAGAGGAAGCTGAATGAAGTTTATGTGGGAATTCTCTGTTCTATTTTTGCAATTTTTCTGTAAATTTCAAATTATTTAAAAATAATTTTTTTTTAAATTACCCCCAAATATAACATACTAATTATGTTATACTAAATTTTTTTTTTAAATTACCCCCAAATATAACATACTAATCCCATGAAGGTATTTTAATGTTTTCTTGGCAGAATCTTCCTTACATAAGGACCATAATGTCATAATTTAACTATAAATGATGAACCTCAATTACATCTTTAGCCCAGACCTATAAGTGTGTGAATAGTACACATAAATGTACATGAATACCCCTATTTTCATTTTCGTCTGTACTTGTATATACATATTGGACCCTTCAGTATCCCGTATTTAGGAAATTGGTGTTACCCTGTTGCCTAAACCAAAAAATTAGGAGTCACTTTTTTGTTTGTTTTTTTCCTTTGTGGGACCACACCTATGGAGCATGTTTCAAAGGTACAAGTCAGATCTATCAAGTATAGAACATCAATGTCTTAACACAATAATTAAGCAAATAAGGTGAAAACTATGTTGATTAATTTTATGTAAGTACTCCAAATTGTATAAAAAAATCAACGCATTGTACCCCACAAATGCATACATGTATTCATGATCTATATGTATATGACTTAGTGAAAGGGAAAAAAATTAAAAAGAAAACTCAGGGAATTCACCACAATATGTTGGTCCTTGAGTCCTGAAGTTCTGAGCCAGGCTTACTTCTATTCATCTATTAACAAGGTCTTCTTTTGTTTAAATACACACACATACACATACATACACACAAATACGTATATATTCTGGAGTTTTTAATTGTACTTAGTTGGAGGAATGGAGAAAGATACACATACTCCATTTTCATGAAAGCAGAAGGGAAGTTCTTTTAGTTTTCTTTTATGTGAAAAATGCCTTCATACAGCTTTTATTCTTAAAGTTTTTTTTGTTTGTTTGTTTGTTTTACTGGTATAGAATTTAGAGTTAAGAGTGTTTTTTTAATTTAGCACTTTAAAATGCTCCACAGTCTTCTAGACTCATAATTTTTTACAAGAATTCAGATAGTATTTGAATATTTTTCACTGTATGTTATGGGTTATTTTTCTCTGGTTCCTTTCTATTTGGTCTTCACCACTGGTTTTCAGCAATTTTACTTTAACAGGCTCAAGTGTAGTATTTTTTTTTATTTTTCCTATTTGGGATTTTCTGAGCTTCCTGAGTCTCTAGATTGAATAATTTGAAATTTTTGAAAATTGTTGATCATTTTTCTCTAAATGATATTTACTGAAATTTTGCTACTCTTTCAATTGTTTTTTCTTGTTAATTTCTATGGTCTACTTTCAAGGTTATTAAAATCCTTTGTCATCTCTCATCTGTTTTCAAGCCCACTAATCATTTGTTATTTTATATGTTGTATTTTCAGTTGTAAAATTTTTATGTTTTAAATTTCTGTTTTGAGGTGTCCTATATATTAAACCATTCATTATAGACTTATTTGCCATTATGTCCTTGAGTATAGTTATTATAGATATTTTGAAATCCTTACTTGCAAATTTTAATATATCATCTCAAGATTCATCTTTTTATGTATCCTTTGCTCATGTGAATATGCTACATTTTTCTGGTTCTTCATATGTTTAGAAATTGTGAATGTTATGTTGTGGAGGCCGTGGATTTCGTTTTAGTCTGATAAAGAGTAACTTTTTTTTTGAAGCAAACAAATTTATAATCAAAGTTCATCAACCTTCAAACTCTGTCTCCCGATGGCAGTTTAAATCTCGAAAGCTCAACTCAATTCTTTTCCTCTCTTATCTGGGTTCTTTGTATCTTTCCTGTATGTATGTTTTAGAGTTAAATCAAATATTTGGAGCACATTTATACAAAATATTTGTAAATACTATTAGGACATTTTCCCCTGTCTTTCTTTTATAAAATTCTTTCCTTGCTTTCAACGGACTACAGTTGCCTTGAATTCTACCCTTGGATTCTGCAGGCTGGGGAAACTGCACATTTCTCTTTTGAGTTTCAATTGTCCCTTGCAGAACTAGCCCTGTTCTGCTCTGAAGCTAAAGTTGTAAAAATGGGTAAGTCACCAGTAAAATCTTCTTTCAAGTATTCACCCTGCTCCAAAATACCTCTAATTTTATCTATTATTTTTTAATTTCCTACTGGGTTTATAGTTATTATCTGCAAAGTTGGGCCCAATAGCATATGACTTCACCATGACAGGAGAAGAATTTCATGAGTTACATTAGAATGCTTGTCTGTTGGCGGAGATGGTATTGTTGATAAAATCATACTTTATGGTACTAGCATAAAACAGACACATAGTCCAAAGGAATAGAAATAAACTCAGGCATACATACTGGACTTCAATAAGGTCACTAAAAAAACATAATGGGGAAAAATATAGTCTATTCAAAAAATCATGTTGGGAAGATTAGATATCTGTATGCAAAAGAATAAAAATAGGCCTCTATTTTACATCATACACCAAAATGAATTCAACATGGATTAAACACCTAAATATAAGAATGGAAGTTGTAAAATTCCTAGAGGAAAACCCAGGCAGAAAACTCCTTAATATTGGCATTGGTAATGATTTTGTTTGGATGGATATGGCCCTCAAAGCACAGGCAGCAAGAGTAAAACAAGCGATACTACATAAAATTAAAAAACTTCTGCACAACAAAGGAAACAGAATGAAAAGGGGGCCAATGGAGTGGGAAGAAACACCTGTATTTGCAAACTGGATATCAGAAAAAGGGTTAATATTCAAAATACTTGAGAAAATTATGCAATTCAAAAACAAAAAAGCAATGACCCATTTTTAAACATGGACAAATGACTTGAATTACACTTCTATGAAGAGAACATACAAATGGCCAACAGGTATCTGAAAAGGTGCTCAGCATTACTAATTATCCAGGAAATGCAAATCAAAACCACAATGAGATATCACCTTACACATTTAAGGATGTCTATTCTCAAAGAGGCAAGAGACAACAAATGTTGGCAATGATGTGAGAAAAAGGAAACTCTAGTACGTTGTTGATATGAATGTAGATTAGCACAGCCATTGTGGCAAAACAGTATGTATGTCCCTAAAGTAATTAAAAATAGAACTACCATATGACCCAGCAATAGCACTTTTGAGTATATATATCCAAGGGAAATGAAATCACCACCTCATAAAGATGTGAATTCCCATGTTCACTGCAGCATTATTCGCAATATCTGTAATATGAAAACAACCTGTCCGTTGATGAATGGGTCAAAACACTGTGGTACATGTGCACACCTGTGCATACCTGCACACTATAAAACATTATTGCACCTTTAAAAACAGGAGACTCTGTCATTTACAACAGGGAGATATGATGCGAAGTGAAACAATCCAGACACAGAAGGAAAATTACTTCATGTTTTCACTTATACGTAGCATTTATTTTTTTTAATTGAATACATAGAAACAGAGAGTTTAAAAGTGGTTACCAGTGTTTGGGATGGGGCAAATGGAGAGATGTAGATCAAAGGGAACCAAAAAAATCAAAGTCGTCACAGATGAACAAGTCTACGGAGCTAATGTACATCATGAGGACTGTAGTTAATAATACAGTATTGTATACTATAATAATATATGTGGTACATACATACATACATATGCTAGTATATATATGCTACTATAGCTACATATACTATTTTAAATTGTACATGAACTTTATGGAAATTCTGTATATCTGTTGTATATATATATATGCAGCACCCTGCATATATATGCAGCACATATATATGTAGTATATATTAGTATACATATATAATATACACATGTAGTAATCACTTCACTGTACATATATATATATATATATATATCCATATGAGGTATATGAGTATATATCTTAAAACATCATGTTGTCTGCCCTAAACATACAAAACAAAAAAATTAGAAAAAAGAGAAAATCTTACTGAGATAGTCAATAAATAAAATAAATACATTTTTAGTTGTTCTCTTTAATCTTAATGGGCTGGTTCTTTCTTCTCTTCTTTTATCCCCTAGGTTATATCTGAAGAGGTCCCAGGAATATTATTTTTTAAAGTACTATATAAACATAGATATCTCTATGTTATCTCTGAATTATCTCTAAACTAAATTTTATATAAAAGAGCCCTCACTAAATTAACATATACAATTTAATAATTTAATATTTTATTTTTATTAATAATTTAATCAATTATTTTTAACAATATTAATAAAAATTTATTATTAATAAAATATTTTTTCTTACACAGTCTTGAAGAAAATATTTGCAAGCAAAAGGGACTTAGTATACAAAATAGTTCTGATTTTCTTCAAAATAAACAAGAAAAATACAAAAATAGGACATTAAGAGATAATTCAGAGATGAGGAAGCTTAAAGGTTGATAACTATATGGCTAAACATTTCTTAAATTACGTAGTAAACAAATAAATAAAAATTAAAACATGTTGTGGGACAGGCATGATGGCTTACGCCTGTACTCCCAATGCTCTGGGGGGCTGAGGAGGGTGGATTGCCTGAGTTCACAAGTTTGAGACCAACCTGAGCTGGAACGAGACCCTGTCTCTAAAAATAGCCAGGCATTGTGGTGGGTGCCTGCAGTTGCAGTTACTTGGGAGGCTGTCAAAAGAGAATCACTTGAGCCCAAGAGTTTGATGTTGCTATGAGCTATGATTCCACGGCACTCTACCAAGGGTGACAAAAAAATAAATAAAATAAAGTAAAAAACCAAGTTGTCACTTAATCTATTAAATTGAGCAAAACATAAATAGTCTGACAATACCAACTATTGGTAAAATGTGCACCAATAGGAACTTTCATTCATTGCTGAACATTCATTCATTACTTCATCGGAGAAATGTGGCAAAAATTAGTAATGAGAAGATAAACCTAAGCTACAAAGAATAATAACATTTCTAAGTATATACCCTAGATAAATCCTCAGCCATAAGGAAATCTGTGCAAGGATTTTGTTACAGCCATAATTTTTAAATTAAAATTTTAGATAGAATGTAAATACTTCTTAATAGAATGTTATGGGCTGAATTATGTCCCCCCTAAAAATCATGTGTCAAAATCCTGACTCTCAGTACTTCAGAATGTGTCTGTGTTTGGAGATTGAATCTTCAAAAAGTATTTAAGTACCAAGCAAGTAAGCAGGATGGGTCCTTCTCAAATATGACTAGTGTCCTTAAAAGAAGTAAAAATTTGAACACAGATAGCTAAGAGCAAAGACCATGAGAGAAGAGTGCACAGGGAGAAGATAGCTGCAGTGAACTGAATGTTTATGAACTCCCCAAATCCACTTGTTGAAATGGTATTAGGAATGGGGGGGCATTGGGAGGTAATTAGCTCCCAAGGATGGAGCCCTCAGTTATGGAATTAGATCTTTTATACATTGGATTCTAGAGAGTTGCCTCCTGTCTCCCCCACATTTATACAATGAGAAGATGGCTCTCTGCAAAGTGTAAGATGCCCCACAAAAAGCCCACTGTGTCATCAATCAGATCTTGGACTTCCAGCCTCCAGAACTGTGACAAATAAATTTCTATTGTTTATAAACCACCCAGTCTGTGGCATTTCCCTATGGCAGCCTGAATTAAGACAATAATCATCTGCAAGCCAGAGAAAGATGTCTTGGAAGAAACCAGACCCGCTGACACCTTTATCTCAGACTTCTAGCCCCTAAAACTGTAAAAAGTAAATGTCTGTTTCTTTATGCCATCCAGTCTGTGGAACTTCATTATGGCAGCTCTAGCAAATTAATACAAAGGGTAAATTATACATTGTCGTATGTTTATTTATTACTGTATAACAATCATAAAGAGTGAATTAGAACTAATTGTATCTAAATGCATAAATAATTTTCAGGGAAATAAATTGAAAATGATACATATATAAGGATTTAAGAAGTATTAAATACACAAAACTGTAGTTTATGTGTACATAAACATGTAGTTAAAATTAAAAACACTGATGGAAAGATGAAATTTAAAACTTCCCATTTCTTACTCTGGAGAAGAGAGAAATGAAATTGGGATCATAAATACTGAGAGATTCTATTACACTTGGGAGAGAGTGGGAGGAAGTGAGCTGACACAAATATGTAAAATAAAACATTTCCTTTATCTGTGTGGTAAGCACGCAGGTGAAATTTTAGAAATAAAACTATAAAAAGACTCTATAAATTTATGTTTAAAATAAATAATTGAATAAAAAGGGGAGGTGGAGCATTATTATCATACATTAACTCACTTTATAGGATTCAATTACTAATTATTCTCAAGTTGTATTGTGGCAATTTTCACTATAAAATTATTTCTTGGGATTTCTTTACCTTTAAGACTTACCTGACTGGAAGTGAATTGTGTTTCTATATAACTTATCATGCTATAGAATAAAAATAGCTATAAGCACCCATCAAATGAATGTGAGAATTTCTAAAATAGTAAAATTAGAGGTAACTAAAATTGCCAGTTAATGAATAATGAATTTGAATGGCAGAAGTCTTACACTTTCTACTTTCTTCATCTCCATTTGCTGAACAAGGTTTGTTTGCATGTGACTGGGTGGTATAGACTAAGCATTTCATATTCAAAAATCAGAGTTCTGAAATGCTCCAAAGTCTGAAACTTTTCAGCACTGACGTGATAGCTCAAGTGGAAAATTCCACACCTGACATCATATGATAGATTACAAACAAAATGCATTCCTAAAACACAATTTATTCAAAATCCATAAGGAAAGAAAAACCCTCACAGCCCTCCTCAGTTACAATATTTTTTTTATTTAAATACCCAGAGTCCCTCACAAGCACACCCAAAGTTTAATAAGTTGGCCCATGTGCAAACTGGATGTGCCAACATCAGCTCTCTCATGATACATCCCATTGAACCAAGAGCCATGAGCATTACTCACAATTTTTTTTTCTTTGCTTATTCTCTTCTCCGTGGTGTAATGATATCTTTGAAAATGTCAGAAAGGCCAGAAGATACCCCAATTGGTAAGAGTGGCAAGAAAACGAGGAAGCATTTGTGTTTGTCTGTAGCATAGAGACAGACTGTTACAGCTGTTACAGAAACTGGACAGTGGTAAAAGTATGGAATGTCTTACAAAAGATACATATGGTATTGGAATGACCACTACATATGGCCTGAAAAAAACAGGAGGATAAATTTTTGAAGATCTGTGCTAAAAGTGTTAAACAGAAATTAATAAAAAATTTAAAAACAGTGCATAAAGTTAAAAATGGAGATCATGTACTGACAGCATGGATCTGTCCATGTTGCGGGGCACGAATGCCACTTAATGATTATGAAGCAAGAAAAGATTTATCACAATAACCTGTAAATTGAAGGGAACTGTGAATATTCAAAAGGCTGGGTGCAGATTTTAAGAAGAGACATGGCATTAAATTTTTAAGGATTCATGGGGATAAAATGACTGCTGATCATGAAACAGTGCCACAATTTATTGACAAGTATGCCACCATCATTACTAATGAAAATACGAAACCAGAGCAGGTCTATACTGCTGATAAAATCTTGCTTTTTGGACTCAATTTCCCAAGAAAGACTGACTACAGCTGATGAGTCAGCCCCTATGGGTATTAAGAATGCCAAGGACAGCCACACGCTGATGCAGCAAGCACCAGTGTATACCTGCTGGGATAGGCTGACATTTGCATCCTCTCTGTTTTCAAGGAGTGCATTTCTTACCAGTCCATTATTGTGCTAACAAAAAGTCATAGATTGCTAGTGACATCTTTTTCTAATTGGTTTTGTAAAAATTTTTTATCAGAGGCTTGTACTCACTGCAGGGAAGCTGAACTGGATAATGGCTACATGATTTTATTATTCCTTGAAAACCCTTGATCATCCTCCAGCTGAAGTTCTCATAAAAAACAACATACATGCCATGTAAGTTCCTCCAAATGTGACTTCATTAATTCAGCCCTATGCACAGTTTATCCTTCGAACAGTAAAGAGTAAATATAAAAACACTTTCCTAAGTAACATGCTAGAGACAGCAAACATAAGGATGAATGAGAAAATTTTTCAAAAGTGTAGCATAAAAGATGCCACATGTGCTATTGCCAATGTTTGGGACACAGTGACTAAAGACTTAGTTGTGCATACCCAGCACAATCTGTAGGCTGAAACTATGTGTAGTGATAATGATAAACAAGGTGGTAACTTAAAAAAATTCTGTATGTCAAGTTAGAAAAAAACTTGACCTCCTTTCATATACAAAAAGTATATCTTCAGAATCCACTAATAAACCGCAAGAAGTGAATATTAACGGTGTTTTACCCATTGACAATGAAGCTTCAGTTGTTTGTTCATTGATGGTGAAATAGCTGAATGGTTCTGAATCAATTGATTATGAAAATAGTGACAATGAAGATGATATTGTTAACACTGAAGAAAGGAAGAGCCTATTGGCAGCATTGTGAAAATGGGTTTGGGGCTTGTTGAAGGACTAGAGAAGCATGCATTCACAACAGAACAAAAAATAAAATTTATTTTTAAATCAAAGAGAGACTCCTAAGACAAAAACCATTGTTAATGATGCAGATGACTGTGGAGGAAACATCCAGCAAAGTGGAGAGAGAGAGACAGAGAATATAGTCACTTTTTAATCAAACACAGCATTGTAAATGGACACTGAAAGCCTGCCTTTGTCTCTTCTTGGTGTTGCTTACAAAAATATTGTATAAAATTATCTTCAGACTATATGCAACATAAATAAATTTCCTATTTAAATTTTATCTAATCCCCAGGATAATTCATTACATATATGAAAATATTTCAAAATCTCAAAAATCTGAAATGCAAAACACTTCCTGTCCCAACTCTTTGGGATAAGGCATATTCAATTCGTATTAATGTTTTTCCCTTCCTTCTTAAGCAATCTTTAATTTCTTTTAACTGCTTTAAATTTTACATTTAAGAAGACAAATAAAAAAACATTGTTAAATTACATATTGCTGTCAGCATACCAAAAACCTTGGTCAGAAAACTCAATGAATGACACAGAAAGAGAAAGAGAAATTGAGACACATATTAGAAACACTATGCTGGCTTTTAGATAAGTAATTATAATGTGGTCAACTTGGTAAGTTAAGTATCTTCTGCAGAAAAAATGTACATTACAATTAAAAAGAAAAAGAACTATCCCCAGGTCTTTCCCAGCATCAGAGAGGTCTATTTAAACATGTTTTCTGGTGGAATCTGACTAGAACATCTAACACAAAGACTCACAGGGGAATTTCTGTACTGCACAGCGATAGAGCCGTCAAACTATTTGTATCCCCTAGGCAAAGTCAGTCTATTAGGAGCTTGCAAACTCCATGTTCCAGATGAATCACATGTTGGAGTTGGAAGGAACCTTTAAAGATAATTTAATTCAACCACTTTAGTATAACAAAGAGGAAGCTGAGGCTTCCTAGAGTCCAGGTTCTTGATCAAAGTAGTAAAGGGAGTTAAGGGCTGACCCAGGAGTTACACTCATCCCTAATCTATAATCCAAACTTTTTTGAAAAGCCTCACTATTTAATGGATTCTGACATTAAATACTCAGTTCTTTGCTTTAAAAATTCTCAGTGAGGCTTTCTGTGAAACTTACTTCTGAGTTCTGAATACAACCTAATGCTGAACAGCTGACTTTGTGTATCAGATCACTGGTACTTTCCGATGCAGGTGTTTTTTAAGGTACACAGATTTTAGGACAACTGCCAAATTAGCTAGGCAAGCATAAGCACTGAACACCATTCCGTTAATTTTGAAGATCTATCCAAATTTGAGTCTTTTCATTTGTAAAAGAGTCATAGAACATCTGGTATCTAAAAAATTCAGTTAAGAAGGGTGAAAAGCAAACATGTTTTCTAAGATGATCACTATTTCCATATTCTGGTTCTCATTCCTTTCTCTTACATAATGTTAAAAACTTCCCATTTACTGCTTTGACAATAAATAGAAATCACACAAATAGGGTTTTAAAGTAACCTACAAATATTTTCTGAATACTTAACCATATTCAGGCAGCATGCTATATTGTGCTATATAGTACATTCAAAGTATCCTGAAACTAAGAGGATCTAGACAGCCCAGGTCTTCTCCAGGATATTTGACTTGGTATCCTTTGTTGGCAATCCTTGTCTGACATAAATTGTCGATAACTTCTTTTGTCCATAATAAGTTGTTATACTTGAAGATAGTGACTCAGTTTACTCAGAGTAATTGCAAATTTTTGTAAATAAGCCCAGATCATATTGACAAAGGGAGACCACAATCTCATCTTCCTGTAGAATCTTTCTTGGAATCTTTCATATTCAGAGCCCTGACAAATCTCACACAACCTATTACCACCACAATACTCCAGTGGGCGTTTAAGGAGTGCCACTATTCCAAGCTGAGTATGACAGGAGAAAATGAAGAAGGTAAAACTCCTACCATTTCTGTAAGGAAGAACGGGGTAATTTTTGTCATATTTATCTTGCTATTTATCAGAAACAAAAAAGAAGTTTTCACTTTTGTAGGAGCATCAGTTAAGCAACTGTTATAAAATTTTACTTATCTATATTAAAAGACCATAATGTCGGCACAAGCAACCATGTCTATTATGTTCCCATTTTAAATAAAATGGGATATGAGAGTTACTAATGCTGAGAAAGGAGGGGATTTCTATCTAACATGAGTTAAATCATGGAAAGCAAGAACTCAGAGCCAATTATTACCACTTGTAGATCAATGGTATACCACAAATATGGTAAACCTATTGGTAAAGTTATTTAAAAATATAGAATTTAATAATCCATGAATTCCAACTTGTTTGAATTTTGGCATCTATAATATTACTAATAAGAACTACTAAGCTGCTTAATATATATTCTGCTTAATAAATATTACATAGAAAGAATACATATTCTATACAAGAATTTAATTTCCATTGGAACCTGAGACTTAATTAATAGAAAATGAAAATAATACTGAGACATACTCTACCAAGTGCTCTGACCTGAAGTGGATATAGCAATTACCATTAAAAAATTAAATACAGTATCAGAACAAATGGGATTTTGAAAAAGGTAAAAATATCTCTGAACCATTATGAATATAAATTTAAATTAAGAATGATACTTCAGGGGGAGGAGCAAGATGGTGGATGAGTAACAGCTTCTTTGCAACCAGGCACGGTGAGATCAGGAGAAAAGAATTCAGGAATCTCTGGCTGGTGGGATCAGTCCAGAAGCATCCCTTTGGGAACACAGGGAGACAGTAAGAGACTTCTGGACCCCATGAGGAGGACAAAAGCAGAGGAAAACTGGCAAGTGGTTGCCTGCCTTTGTTTGCTTGGAGGGTGCCTACCACTGTAACTACAGCAGCAGCAGAACTACAAACAGGAGTCCTGTAGGCTATTTTGGTTTTTTGGACTTGGGCACTTGGGTGATCTACCTTGGGAGAAGTTGGACAAGTGCAGATGATGGTAAGCATTGTCTAGGTCCCTGGACTGAGCCACTGAGCTGGAATATTCTTCATCTGTGGGCAGCCAGTGCAGCCATTGTGGGAGAACTGCCCCTACAGGCTCCACCTTCCAGGTCACAGAGTGAGGATTGAGAAGGGAGACTTTGGACAAGTAATCTAGTGACTGAGTAGCCCAAAGGCAGGGACTGAGACACTTGGAAAGAGCAGAGATTTTAGTGTTTGGCAGTAAAAGTGCTGCCTTACAGCCTTGGCCCTCAGGGACATTGAGTGAGACCAGTTTTGACACACTGGATACGCAGGCAGCTGCTTCAGAGATCCCAGCAATAAGAACTTTCCTGAGAAAGCTTATGCTTAGCCAAGGACTCATCAACACCTTAGGCCAGAGGCATGGTAACTTAAAGAACAAGAGGAAGTGAAAGGAAAATTAGGGCAAGGAAAGAGGTAACAGAAAACACTCATGAGGAGTAATCAGCAGAAAAATCCTAAATCCTAGCAACATGAAAAACCAATCCAGAGCAACCCCACCTCCCACCCCAGGGGACCATGAGGTAACTACTGCATAGGATTCCACCTCTGAAATGTTAGAAATGACAGAAGGGGGAATTTGAAATACAAATGATGAAAACAATGAAGGAATAATGAAGGAAATTGCTGACAAAGTGGAAAATAATCAAAAGGAAATCCAAAAACAGAATCAAGTAAGAGATGAACAATATGATGAATAAAGAAAGGATATAACAGAGATGAAGGAACTGAAGCAATCAATTAGGGAACTTAAAGGTGCAATAGAAAGTATCAACAACAGATTAGACCATGCAAAAGAAAGAATCTTAGAGATAAAGGACAAAGCTATTGAGATATCTCAGATAGCTAAATAGGCTAAAAAGAAGAGAGAGAAAGCAGAACATTTACTGACAGAATTATGGGACTTTATGAAGCATTCAAACATATGAATTATAGGTATCTCAGAAGGGAAAGAAGAATGCTCCAGAAGAATGGAAGCCATACTAGAGAATATAATAAATGAAAATTTCCCAAATATAACCAAAGATTCTGACACACTCCTTTCAGAGGGATATTGGATCCCAGGTCACCTCAACTCTAATGGAGCTTCTCCAAGACACATTGTGATGAACCTGTCTTTTATTTGTCTTGACTGTTAAAGTCAGGATTCTTCAAGCTTCCAGGAATAAGTGCCAGTTGACCTACAGGGGCAAATCCATCAGGGTGACTGCAGACTTCTCTAATGAAACTTTCCAAGCAAGAAGATAATGGTCATCTACCTTTAATCTACTTAACAGAACAGTTTCCAGCCCAGAATTCTATATCCT
>CAUYRH010039932.1:0-149765 GCA_963574655.1 Perodicticus potto | reverse complement strand
TATCTCCATTAATACCAGAATACGGTTCTACTTCTAAAATATCTCTTGATTTTATCAGCTTCTTCCCATCCCACTGCTACTATGTTGACTCTTACCATCATTATTCTTACCAGAATTAATCTTCCCATGAAGCAGCTTTCTCTCTAACTTCAAACATAATCCTCTATTCTACTTACCATTCTGCAACTAGAGTAATTTTTCTAAAGTAGAAATATAATTATCATTGCTCCAGCCTATTTGACTCTCCCACCACCTACAGCTTTTATTATATAATACAGCTCACATGGACCTTCATGAGATGGCCTCCTTTATGTGCCCTTGGTTCAGTCCTCAGTCCTCATATTATGCTTAATATTCTTAACCATAAGGAGCCCATTTCTCAAATACATCTTCCTCTTCTCGTCACTTCTCAGCCTTTTCACTGTCTTTTCTCTTTGTTTGAAATCCAGTGGCACCCATCTCGCATCACCTAGGTGACATTTAGCAGTTCTCAGCATGGATATCAGTTTATCCACAGCCCTAGCCTTAGGTCCATCATGACTTTTAGCTGTCTATAAATTGTTTGACTTTTCTACTAGCTAGAAAACTTCATGAAATTAGAGACTTACTTTCTTTTTTAGGCAGTTGTAGTAAAACAGAGTTAAATAAAAAATGTCCCCTAAACTCATGAGCCATCTTTCCTCTGGAAGGAAGAGAAACAAGAATAAATTTAAAATTGATGGAATTTAGAAAAATTTCTATCTGGAGAATCAAAACTAACACTATTACAAATAGTTATATTTAAACTTGACTTCAATGAATAATATTTGAAAAAAACAAAGTCAAAAAGACTAAAACAATGTCTATACCTCTCACCACTCACAAAAATTAACTCACAGTGGATAAAAGACTTAAACCTAAAGCAGGAAACTATAAGAATCCTAGAAGACAATGTTGGAAAAACTCATCTAAATATCAGCCTAGGCAAAAACTTCATGAAGAAGACCCCAAAAGCAATTATAGCAACAATAAAAATAAATAAATGAAACACCTGATCAAATTTTAAAAATTCTGTATACCCCAGAATACAATCCCAAGAGTGAACAGATAAACCAGCGAATTGGAGAAAATATTCACATGCTACACATCTGATAAAGGATTGATTAGTAGAATCTACAAAGAACGCAAGCAAATCAGCAATAAACAACCAAACAACCACATTGAAAAGTGGGCAAGAAAAATGAACAGAAACATTTAAATGAAGATATGCTATTGACCACCAACAAACTCATGAAAAAACTTTCTATGTCTCTGATCATTAGGAAAGTGCAAATCAAAACCTCATTGAGATATCGCCTAATTCCAATGAGAATGGCTGGTATTAAAAAGTCCTAAAGCAATAGATGCTGATGTGGATGCAGACAGAAGGGAACTCTTATACACTGTTGGTGGGACTGCAAACCAATGCAAACTTTATGGACAATTGTATGGAGATATCTCAAAAAACTCAAAGTAGACTTACCATTGGATCCAGCAATCCCACTGCTGGGTATATACTTAAAAGAAAAAATGTCTTTTTGTAAAAAGGATACCTGCATTCAAATGTTTATAGCAGCACAATTCATAATTGGAAAGTCATAGAAACAACCCAAGTGACCACCGCTACACAAATGAATTAATTAAATGTGGTATACAAGTAGTACGGAGTGCTTCTCAGCCCTTTAAAAAAAAATGGTGACCTAGTATCTTTTTGGACAACCTGGAGGGAACTGGAACCATTCTTCTAAGGGATATATCACACATCGCAAGAAGGGAGAAATAAACACATGTACTTAATACCTAATTGGAACTAATCGATCAACACCTAAATGCACAAGTGGAAGCAAATCTTGGTGAAAATTTATCTGGGAGTAGGGGGGGAAAGAGGATGGGTAAATTTGTAGCTCTTGGGTACAATGCACCCAATATGGCAGAATTACACGTAAACTGACTCAATCTGTATAAAAGCAAAGTATGTAAACAAAACATGTGTATCCCTTAACGTTCTGAAATAAAAATAAATGAATAAATAAATAATTTTAAAAATGAAAATGCATTAATTAAAAAAAAGAAAAGAAATCATTCATTATTATCCCAAGAGCTCTGGTGATTTTACGTGGGCATCTATGGAAATAAAATCCATTTCTATCTACCCCAAGCTACATATTATCCCTCATTTCCTTCAGAAATGAAACCTCTTGAATGCTTTTAAAATCAGCCGTAGGTGCTTACTAATGGAGATAATTTGTGGATGCTTACAGATGAGATCTAGGCTCTTCTTTTTTGGAATTGCTTAATGATGGTGGAGTTGTGCTCAACCAGGTCATGGTCACAAGGGCCTGCTCTCCTCATATTGCAGTAGGTGCCATTATTTTAAGAAAATGTTGAAGGTCATTTTCATCATGGCCACAGACATTACAACCAGTAATCAGTTTGAAGAGCCCTAGAGAGATGAGCTACAGGTTTAATTTTGGATTTGAATTAATTAGAGGCAGGGTGAATATGTCTGAAAGTGTTAAAAGGTCTTTTATAATGGAATTCTGTGTTGATTACAGAAAATTCCTACCTCTGGGCAGGCTTTATGCAGTTTCGTGGGGTTTGAGTTTTACCAGGTCTCCTTTCACACATGTGAATAATTTCAGAAGAGGCTCTTTTTGCCCGTAGCATGCAGTGGAACAGTATCTTGGGGACAATTCTGAATGAAGTCTCTGTTCCAGATCTAAGTGCCCCTGATGGCATTGTCAATTCCTGATATCCTTATTGGTTGCTTCAGCTTAAGCAGTAAACATGATCGCATAATGTCACTGGGTATAAAATGAAAAGAGTAATGACCCACATGATAAAATATTTTTATTATACATTCACATATTTACCTATTAATTTACTTATTTATTAAAAAAATTATTAACTTGTATTATCCAACAAGCAATTATACTTACCTCATAAGAGTGTTGTGAACATTTCAAAAGTTAACATTTGTAAAGCATTCCGAACAATGCTTGTTTCAGGATAAATATTATACAGATATTGAATATTATTTCTGTCACAGTTTGTGTCTGGTACATTTTTGTTGGGTGAATAAATGAACGAATAGATAAATAATAACATGAACCAAGAAGGGATCAGAATGGTGAAAGATTTTGACCAATTGAACAGAAAGGAAAACACATTTCTAGGACGTTTTTAAGTGGAGAGGAGATTTGATGCATTCTGTTGGGAAACAAGGAGTCAATACGTAGAAAATGTGCTAACAGTGCTTTGTAACCATGCATGACGTAAGGCATTGGAACAGGTTTCTGTAGGGGTGAGTGAAAATCCTTGGGATTTCTTGGGAGGTTTTCTCATCCAGTTGGATTATCACTGTGCAAATGTGGAGAGGAGTGGGCAAGGAAGACCATTAAGGTCCCTTTCAAACTGAGGTTTTATAAAGTTTGAGCAATTCCCAGGTACTCAATTCCTCTCAATTAGCAGACATTAAGCTAAAGCTTTTTAACTAAAATAACAGGAAGTTGTTATAAAATGGGGTCAAATGTCATTATTCCAATTCAGCCATACTGATTCTGTACTCATGGAGGCATCAAAACTATTTGCATTAAATCTGGAACATTCCATGCAAGAATAAAACAACTAAATATTTTCTATTCTTATTTATGCTATAGAATTAGCTCACCAGCAGTCACAGAGAACATTTTAAAAACTTGAATCTGTGATTTCATCATTTTAAACACATACAGAGGCAGAGCTAGGATTCCGTTGAGACTAGCAGGTCAGAACACAGGCTTTATTGTTAGAAAGCTCTGGCCCCTGATTTTGTCTATGCCACACGGTGAGTAAACAAGGGCAAGTAACATTTACTTTATGAAGCTCAGTTCCCTGCTGTAAGTGAAGATACTATTTCCATTACCACACCATTCTGAGAATACTGGAGAGCCAGAATGTTAGGGTGCTCAGCTCCCTCTGTCACTGCGGGGATCAGGGCTCATCCGTGACTCACTCTGTGTTTCTGAAAAGCACCTGACTTGTCTATAAAGTGGGCTTACTAATAAACGGCCTGCTTGCTTGACAGAGTAATCTTTAAGAATCAGAAATAATTGATATTTCAAAAATTATATAGAGAGATAAAAACATGTGTATTTAAAATATATAAATATACTCTCATATTTGTGTTATTTTGAATTTATATGTCCATAACGGATAAAGAAATGAAATCTATGTCAATTTATTATAAATTAAACTGGGATCACATAGCATTTACTGCAAACCTCCCTCAGCCTCTCTCGTGTCTCATCCTCATTTGACAAGGATCTTCCCCATTTGTAGGCTTTCCTGGGACTTCTGTGACTGATTATCACTAACTCAGCGACTTAACCCAGAGCAATTTTATTCGCTCACACTTCAGGAGGCCAGAAGTGCCCAATCGAGGTATTGGCAGGGTTGGTTCCATTTGCGGGGTCTCTGTGCCCCATGTCCTTCTTCCAGCCTCCAGTGACAGCCATCGGTCCTTGGCTTGTGACCGTCCTTGGCTTGTGACAGCATCACTCCAGTCTCTGCTTCTTCTGTCTCATGATGTCCTGTCTCTGTGTCTGGGTAGAAAAATAAAAAGAGACATTGTTCTGATATACTTACATGATTGTTTTAATTTTTAAAGTAAAAAAAAATTAATTTTAATAATAATAACTTAAGGTTAAAATATATAATTAAGATAATAATAATAAAGAACTAGAAACCAAAGAGGTAAATACAGAAAAAGACACATATGCTGTTAAACCACAAAACAATATCAAAAACACCAAAAGTCTACTAAATGAACAACAGCCGAAGCCTAGATAAATAAGACAAAAACATTTGTTTTACCACGACTTCACCCTTCCCCCAGTGCCACTCTAAATAAAGATCACCAAGTAGAGGTTAGACAAAACCCCCTAAAGACAAGATATGCCTAATAGACAGAATCTGTGCCGTGCAGAAAACTAAAACTGACAATGAATAGGTGCAAGACATTCTAAAGACAACACAGACACCAGATTTCAATGGAAAAAAAGGGAAATAGATAAGTTAAACATGCTTCTTTCTTCTCCATTCTCAATATGACCTGGCAACAGCCTGTCTGCCCACAAATTTCCAAGGGTCTTAACAACCTCTCTTACAATTTACCTATACAATTTGATAAGAATAGGCCTTAACATTTTACTTCTAAACTTTACTTTTTGTTCTTTCATTTATTTTAGGAAAATAAACAGCAAAAATAATAATATACAAGTAATTAAATATAAATTTAAAAAATTAAAATAATACATACAATAAAACAAAATAATGAAATGACATAAAGGGTCAGTTTTGATTAATGTGACAATTCATTAATAACATTATGATAAAAGTTAAACAGACACAAAGTTGGGGGACTTCTATATCATCCTAACTCCAAGTGACAAAAGTTCCCCTGGCCCACTCTTTAAAACCTTCACTCTGTGTTTCTGAGTCCTTTATTTCTCACTTTCTTTCAGCACTGCTGAGCCCTGAAAAAAACTCCCAGCATAGTTTTTTTATGTGTCTCTCCGTTTTCCTATAAGAACGCCAGCCACGGGATTAAGACCTACCTGAATCCAGAATGAAGTCATCTCACTCCATGAACTATATCTGCCAAGATGCTCTTTCTAAATAAGGTCACATTCTGAGGTTCCTTATGGACATGAGTTTGGGGAGGACACTTCAACATACTACCCCATCCATGTCCCCAAAGTCTGTTACACAAAGGACCACAAAGAAAGGGACCCAGATCTGAGACCACGTGTAAATATGTACCATGGGCTCATTGTGTCACGGAGTGTTGAGTTCTACTTTGTCATGACTCTTTGTGGAAGAGGACGTGCTGAAGACCCACCAGTGGAAAGAGCCGTGTCTTGAGCAGGAAGCGTGTCTAAAAGTGTGTTCTAGGTGGGCAGAGCATGGGCTTCAGCCTGAGGCTAGACATGGACCTCACCCTGACCTTGCTGGGGTTTACACTGCCTGCACCAGCCTGGAAATTGGGGGATTGTACATCCCACGTGCTGAGGAGGAGGTGGCACCTTGTCAGCTGCTTCTACATTGTCAGATCTCTGTGTGGTTTTGCTGACTGGACTGTCCTATCTCTGGTGTGCCGTGGGGAGTTTAGACGTGTATGTGGCTCCATGTTGGCCAGCTCAGGACAGTAACTATTTGCAGCCGTATCACATCCAACAGCAGTAACTTCCAAGAGATTTTCCAGGACAAAGGAAAATGTTTGGAAGCAAAGCTATAGTTTAAAGGTTTGGCTAGTTAGACTTTGTAACACTTTTTTTTCTCTACTGAAAACCTTGAATTTCATGAATTTTATTTATAAAGGAAGACTACAATTTTCATTAAAAAAATACTCCTTAAGTCAATTGTTGGATACAGTCACTCACACCTAGATGTCAGCTTCTCAAAATATAAAATAAATACTATTAACTAATACTCACTCCAGGATTGATTGAGAATGCGTTTAACAAAGGTTTTATGAAAAATTCTGGATTTTTCAAAGGGAAGGCAAGTGCCAGGCCTCTTAATTACTTGGTTAATGTAATTAAGCATTATCTCTTGGGAAAAATCTGCAAATTGATGGTGGAGGGCTTTCTTTTTCATCTACAAAATAAAATAGAAATAATACTCAGTCCATTGTGAGGACGCTCTTCTGGAGGTCTGGGTAGTAATTCCTAGTAAACATTAATGACATTTGGAGCAGGAAGTATTGATATTCACATTTGGAAATGATGACGCAGGGGTCTTTCCTCTCCTCTCTGCTGAGGCCACCAAAATTTTCCTGAGTGGCCCACCAGGCAGGAATCGCCATCCTCCGAGGACCCCAATGCAAGGTCACTTTTGGTTAGAACTCAATACAGAGGTGACTCTAAAAGAACTTTTAGAGGCTTCTTATTATAGTCAATGAAATGTGGCTTTCCTAGAATGTAATTTAAATTAAATTAGAAAAACAGGCTTATTTCATTTAGACATTTTCATTGGAAGCATTGTCATCAGAAAGTGATGCATGAGACTATATATTTTGGCATTATTTGGGAAAACATGCGGTATATATAAAAGTGGTTCTTCCCTAGGATTCTGAAATTTAGTTGCACGTAATCATATAAAGAACAGCAAGCTGAACAATGAACATTTTGGGAGTGGCAGGCCAGGTGTATCTTTTGCCATTGGGGCCATGCTTTCCCCTCTATAAAAATGATGGGTTTGAATTGCAGGTTCTATAAGGTCACTTCAAATCTAAAATTAAATCATATACTTCTAATTTATTTTAGCTTAGTCACTCCTCTATGAATTGGACTATACCTGCTTCATGTTTTACTTTCTAATTAGAATTATTATTTTACCATTTCAAAGGTAAGGTAGCATCTTTGCCACAGTATATAAGACCAGGACTTGCTTAAGGAGAGAAAGGAATACAACAGGGGCCTCTCTCTTGCAATTCAGGTCCCGTTCCCATCCCATAGACCAAGAAGGAAGAGTTTTTCCTGGATTTCTTCTGTCTGTACTAGTGCCCACTGCTGGGGGGATGAGGTGGCACTGAGTCTAAACAGGGAGTGGAGAGCGCTCTCTGCCTTCCCCAGAACCGAAACCCTTCACCGTGTATTCCTGCTCATTCACTACACTGTGCTTGTTTTGCAAAGTTACTTTCAAATAACTTGACTGAGCTTTTCACCAATTCTCCTAATCAGAGTTCCTGAATGTAAAACTTCTAGTGTAGACAAGATAATGGGCAGGTGCTTTCAGAGCGTGCCTTCTGCCTTTTACCCTCTGATTTGCCAACACCCCCCTAGCTCACTAATAGTTAAAAGGGGGCCCCAGGATGCCAATCTACCTAATTAAAAGAGGTTGAGATCCTCTTAGCTTCTTTACAACTTGATTGCCTTACCTTCTATGTTTTCCAGAAATGTTCTGATGCACTTTGCATCCTGGGCAACATTTAACCAGTATTCTATACTCAACTAACTAAAATAGCATTGGGAATACCAAAAGTCACATGCAGCTTTCTGTCTTTGAAAAGGCAATGAAATATTACATTTAATAGAGCATATGCCAAGTTTACTGGGCTACAGTAGAGGCATTTCCTTTTTCCGGAGAGGGTGAGTGAGAGAGAACAGTGGCTTTTCTCCGGAGATGATTTCGGATGAATGCTGAAAGCTGAGAAGAATTATAAACAGAAACACAAACACAAACAGCTCTTCTATCTCTTCTACAGAATTGAGTGGTTTTTATAACCTGAAATGGAGCTAGAATAATAATATCTGAATGGGGCAAGGTGCAAAAATGCAATCCATTCCATTCTACATTATAAAATAATTCTAAATTTAAAAAGCATTGCATTTGCCAATATTGCCTTGCTATAAAATTCATGCCCATAGAATATTAAAATGCATTAAGTTCTATTTTTCAAAAAGCACTCATTTATCAATCATATAATTACGTTATATGTTGAAAGTTTGAAGTGCCAAATATGTATAAATAAGCATGAGAGAGCTGGTGTGTTATTCCTTACTATACCTAGAGGGCTTAATTTTTAAAACTCACTGCAGTTGTGAAAAATAACTTGTGCAAAATTTTACACATATCAACAATATCGAGTGTTGGGTTTCTTTCTATTCCCTGATAAGTCTTCAGTTGGCACAGAATCTTCAGTGATATAAAAATCTTTAGTCTTGGCCTTGAAGGTAAGTCCAAGCCCATTAAGTGTTTCCCTGTGCATAGAATGATGACGGATGGAATAAAACAGTAGGAGCCAGGAAATATTTAAAGCATAGTTGGCCTGTGCGCAAATGTCTTCTCAACTAAATTATTGATGTAATGGGATAATTACATTAAAATTGCCATTTGTTTGGTCATTCATAGCAAAAAAAAAAAAAAGTTTGCACTCGTGAATGTATATTAATGTACATGTCAGTATGGTAGTCAGTGTGGTACAGTGTTAAGAAATATGCACTCAACAGCCACCTGCCTCAACTCAAACCTTAGCTCTCCCATTGACCAGTCCTTGGCCATGAGCAAACTCTTCAATCTCCCCATTAGTCCTTCTTTCGCATTTGTAAAATGTGCCTAATAAAAGCACCTATTTCCCAAGGTCACTGTGAGGATTAAGGACGTGAATGTAGAATCCTGTACCTGACAAGTAAAAGTGCTAAATATGTTAGTTACTAGCGTTGTCCACATACCAATCTTATGGAAGTTGTTTCTTAAAACATTACCATTGAGTTCTTCTTGTTTTTAAGAATAATATCATGTACTGGATTTTTCTTGCTTATATATAGAGACTTGAGTTTCAAAGAGATGTATTTAGAATGATGGAACTAGTAAATGACAAAACTAGCATTAAAAAATAAGGCATACATCCACTAAGAGTGAATAAGACACCAACTCCCAGCTGACCTGTCTGCTTATCATTCAGACCAAAGATAAGATGGGGCCCCAATCTCCAAGAAGCTCAGAGTCTGCAGTAAGTGGCACAGACAGAGGAAGTGCTGTTATAATCTGAAGAGTGTGTCAATCTCGCCCATGACTGTGGTCATCACCTCAATAAAATGAAACCAAAATTGATATTTTTTCCTGAGATTCCATCTTTCACTATAGACCCCAAATTCCATCTTCCTATAGGACCAACCTGGATATTTTACTGATTTTAGCAAATTTTAAATATAATTAAACTGTTTATTTTTTCTTATGAATGTATCTATTGGTATACTTCCTTCTTAACCAAATGCAAACTTCACCAGATGAAGTCATGTTTTTTATTCATCTTTCTTTTTTTGCCCTTAAATTTCCTTGGTAAAATTATCAGTTAAAACGACAATAGCATTTTCAGTAGTATCAAAGTATCAACATATTTAAGGATTGACCTGGCAAAATATCTGCTAGAAATTTACAGGGAAGACAAAACATTACTGAGGAAAATTAAAGAATAAGTGGAGAAATATACCCTATTCTAAGACCAAGATATGAAATGTTATTAAGATTCAAATTCTCCACAAATGCAATCCTAATTATAATCCCAATAAGTTTGTTTGTAAACACTGATACAAGCATACTTCATTTTATCATGCCTCCTTTTACTGAGCTTCACAGATAATTGTATTTTTTTAGAAAATTAAAGGTCTGTGGCAATGCTACATCAAGCAAGTCTTACTATTCCATTTTTCCAGTATGTGCTTACTTCTTGTCTCAGTTATATTTTAGTAACTTGCAAAATATTTCAAATTTTTCATTACTATTATATCTATTATGGTGATCTGTGATCAATGATCTTTAATTTTATGATTGTAATTGTTTGAGGGCACCCACATAAGAGGGCAAACTTAATCAATAAATGTTGTGTGTGTTCCTATCACCCTATCGACTACCCATTACGCCATGTCTCTCCCTCTCCACAGGCTTCTCTATTCCCTGAGACAGAACAATGTTGAAATTAGACCAGTTAACAACCCTACAATGGCCACAAAGTGTTCCAATAAAAGGAAGTGTTGCTCGCCTCTCACATTAATTCAAAATCTAGAAATAATTAATCTTAATGAGGAAGATATGTTGAAAGCTGAGCTATGCCAAAAGCTAGGCCTCTTGTGACAAATTGCCAAAAGAAAAGTTTTTGAAGGAAATTAGAAATATTACTCTGGTGAACACACGAATGTTAAGTAAGTGACTTATTGCTGATATGAAGAAAGTTTTAGCGGTCTGGATAGAAGATCAAACCAGCCACAATGTTCCCGTAAGCCAAAGCCTAATCCAGAGCAAGGCCCTGACTCTCTTCAACTTTACGAAGGCTGAGACAGGGAAGGAAGCTACAGGAAAAGAAGTATGAAAGTAGCAGAGCCTAGTTCAGGAGGCTTAAGGTGGCAGTCTCCATAACATAAAAGTGCAAGGTGAAGAGGCAAATTCTGATGTGGAAGCTGAAGCAAGTTATCTAGAAGATCTAAATGAGATCATTGATGAAGGTGGCTACACTAAGCAACAGATTTTCAATGTAAAGGAAACAGCTTTCCCTGGAAGAAGATGCCATCTGTTACTGTCACATAGAGAGAAGTCAATCTCTGGCTTCCAAGCTCCCAAGGGCAATCTGAGTCTTTACTGGGGGCTAATATAGCTGGTGGATTTAAGCTGAAGCCAGTACTCATTTACTACTTTTAAAATGTTACAACCCTTCAGATTATGCTACGTTAACTCTTCCTGTGCCCTAGAAATGGAACAAGCAAGCCTGGTTGACAGCACATTGTTTATAACATGGTTTGCAGAATATTTGAAGCCCACCATTAAGACCTACTATTCAGATGAAAAAATATATATATATTTTTTTTCTTCAAAATGTTAACACTCATTGACAATGAACCTAGTCATCCAAGAGCTGTGATGGAGATGCACAAGATTAATTATGTCTTTATGACTGCTCACATGACATCTAACCCATAGCCCATGGATCAAGGAATAATTGTGAGTCTTAATTAAGAAATACATTTCAAATAAGAAAAAGAAGTACATTTCATAAGGCTATAGCTGCTATAGACAATGATTCCTCTGATGGCCGTGGGCAAAATAAATAGCAAACCTTCTAGAAAAATTCACCATTCTAGGTGCCACTAATGAAATTTAAAATACATGGAAACCAAAATATTACCGTTGACATGAATTTGGAAGAAGTTGATTACAACCCTCATGGGGTTGAAGAGTTCAAGACTTCAAGGAGGTCTTCCAGTTACTTGGGGCGGTAACTGCAGATGTAGTTAACTACAGTAGCAAGAGAACGAGAATGGGAAGTGGAACCTGAATATGGGATTGAATTGCTCCAGTCTCATGAGGAAAGTTGAGTGGATGAGAAGTCGCTTCTTATGAATGAGCAAAGAAATGGGTTTCCTGACATAGAATCTTCTTCTGGTGAAGATACTGTCAACACTTTTGAAATGAGAAGAAGAGATTTAGAATACTACATAAACTAATTTGGTATGCAATGGCAGAGTTTGAGAGCATTGGCTCCAAGTGTGAATTGGAGTTCTACTGTGGGTAAAATGCTATGAAATAGCATCACATGTGACACAGAAAGCTTCTGTGAAAGGAAGAGTCAATGGATGCAACAAACATAGCTGTTGTCTTATTTTAAGAAATTGCCACAGCCGGCTCAGACTTGAGCAACCACCACACTGGCACAGTCAGCCAACATCAACACGGAAGCAAGACCCTCCACCCCTCCACCAGCACAAAGATAATGATTCTCTGAAGGCTCAGATTAATAAGTGCCATGTTTCAGTAATAAAGTATTTTAAAATTAAGGTATGTTCCTTGTTTACTTAGACATCTATTGCACATCTAAGAGACTATCGTATAAACATAACTGTTAAGAGCTCTGGGAAATCTAATCATTTCTGACTCGCCCTACTTCATTATTTCCTTTATTGCAGTGGTCTGGAACCCAGCCTGTAATATCTCTAAAATTTTGCCTGTATTCAGATTCTTTAATTCTTATGGAAATGCAAATGTTCTAGAATAGCCAAATAACTTTGGAAGAGAAGAACAAACTTGCAGCACCAACAACATCTAATTTCCACACTCATAAGGCTAGAATATTATATACAGATGAGCAAAGATATCAGTAGAAGAGAATAGAGAGCCTATAAAGAGTCACATACCTAAGCAGACAGCTGAATTTTACAAAAAAAATGCAAAGGCAACTGGGTATATAAAGAATAGCTTTGCAACAAATGGTGCCGGAAAACTCTATATCCATATTTTTTTAAAAGTAAATTTCAATCTATAGTTTGGACCATATACAAAAATCAACTCAAAATGTCAACTAGCTCTAAATTTAAAACAAAAAGAACTATAAAACTTAACAAAATAAAGCATAGGAATAAATTTTCGTGAGCTTGATTTAGGTCAAAATTTCTTAGATCAAGCAGCAGAAGCAAGAGGCATAAAAGCAAATTAATAAACTGAACTTCATCAGAATTAAAAATATCTCTTTGAAAGATATTATTAGGAGGATGAACAGACAAATTATGAAGTGGCATAAGTTTGGATCCAGAATATATTTTTAAAAACTCTCACAAGTCAAAAAATAAGGAACCCAACAACTCATTTCGACAAATGGGCAAGAGATTTGAGCAGACAGCACACAAGAAGCTATGTGGGTACCAAGTAAGCACCTGATGGTAAGCACAAGATGGTCCACGTGATTTACCATTAGGCAAATGCAAATTAAAGCCAGCAGAAGCAACTTCCTATCTCCTATGATCACTGAAATTAAAAAGGCTGAGGGTATCAAATGTTGGTGAGGATGTAGAGTAACTAAAGCTTTCCAAGGGGGCTGGTAAGAAAGTGGAAAGATAAACCATGTTGGGCAATAGCCTGGAAGTTTCTTTAAAAGTTCAAAGTGTACTTTTACCCTATGACCCAGCTATTTTCTCTTATCTTTTCACCCAGGAGAAATGTAAGTTTGCCCCTAAGGGGCAGTGACCCTCCAGCCCTCCCACTCGGGCAGCCAGTGGCAGATCCAGAGCCTCCGTGGATCCAGGTAGATCAGATGTGGTTGCCCAGGCCTCTGCAACTCCCATCTCAGCAGGCTTAATGGCCCTTTCCCCCAAGAAGCCTGAGAGAGTCACTGTTGTTAAAAAGTGAAGAGAGGGTAGCAAATGGAGTTTAAAGCCACAAGAAAGATCTAAGCCTTCACTAGGGCTGATATACCAGGGTAGAAAGGTGTCTAAACCATGTGACCCTCTCTAATGTTCTCTATCAGGCCAAGCACAGAGTTCTGTTTAAGAGTTCAGGCTCTGGAGCCAGACATGCCTGGTCTCAGATGCCAGCTCTGAGGCTTATTACCTGTGTGCCCTTTGGCAAGTAACTGATCTCTCCGTTTCCCCTTCTGTGACAGAAGGTCCCTACCTGCTAGAGTGAGTTCTTCTGAAGCTTGAAGGGAGGAATGTACGCAAAGCACCTAGCACAGCTGCTAACACACAGAACATGTTTCATAAAGAGTTCCTGCCCTTGCTGTCTATCCAGATGGGTCCATCTCATTGCCATCTTCCCTGTGGACATCGTCATCGACTCTCACCTAAATTTCTACCACCTCCTTTTAATGGGCTTTCCTAACCACGAGTTTTTCTCTCCAGGACATCTCCCTAGTCTGTCAGAACAATCTTTTTAAAATGAAAATCTGACCAGCACCTTCCTTACTATTCAACACACTTCAAGAGGATGAAGATTAGGTCCTGTTCAGCACCATATTTTTATTTGCTATGCATAAGTAATAGGTAAAATAATAAGTAAAACATTTTTCATAAATACATGAATGGACAAAGAGAAGGAGAAGGGATTGACCGTGACAGGTGGAAAGACAGGTCGGAGGCATTCCAGACCTAGTGATGTCACCAGATTTAGCGCCGGAGGCCTTTCTGAATCTTTTTGTATCTTATTTTTAAAATGCTTCTTTATCTTGCATTCATTAGGATATCCTTCTATCGGTAGGGACAGGCTTGTTAAAGAAGTAATTATAGAACAGTTGATAGCCAATGTTTTAAAAAATGAAAGAAAATACGTGGGGGGCTGGTCAAAGAGGCAATCGGGAAAGGTGGTGTGGGGAGGGTAAGTTATTCTAGCAAGGAGATCAACTTGTGCCAAGGCATGAGGGCATGAAACAGGCTGATGCTTCATCAGAACTAGAAAGAAGAGGAGCCAGAAAATTGAACAGCCCACCCATATTTGGAAACCATAAGTCTACATCAAACAGGTGTAGACTACGAACAAGGGATGTCAGTTGGCCTGTGGTCAGGATAGCCCCGGGTCACACGTGCTGCTCCTTGGCTCTTGCTCTATGCCTACCAGTTCCTAGAATATGTGTTAAGTATCCTGGCATGTTTCAGTGTGTTTCTGGCCAGTACTGATTACAAATGAATGTGAAGCACACATTCATGGAGTACTCAGTTCTAGGATTTCCCCATTTGTAACAACAAATCCCCAAATGTTCTTAGGTGTAACTATTACTATCACCATCTTATAGAGGTCAAAGCAGAAAACGAGAGAGTATGAATGAACAGAAATAGTAGAGATCTAGATTTTACACTCAGTTCTTCTGCCCTTTTCATTACACTTGTCTGGTATGTTGGACATGTTTCAAAACTAAAAATTATGATTACACAAAATGTAATCATTCAAGGGGCTGAGCTTGGCATTAAGTTATTCTACTTTGAAAAAATAAATAAGGTGTTCTTTGGAAGGGGGAAAATACACCTATTTACTTAGGAACTTTCTACATCATGTCCAGCAATGACTTAAGCAAGAAAAATGGGACATAACATATACACTCAGCAGTACTGCCTAAGAAACATGTAAATCTTTAACCAAATATGTGGGTGCAATGAAATTTTAAAAACGTTTTAGTGCTTATGGCACCAGCAGAGCAAATCAATCTATGGCATACTTCCAACTATTTTCCAAGGGTTGTCAGACCCATCTGCAGAGTTTCCTGATGTAAATACTATCACCCCATCTTGCAGATGATGAAATAAAGCTTCATGGAATTTCAAGATTTTTTTCCAAGATCATGCTACTAAATGATAAGATGAACATCAAAACCTAGGTAGGTGGCAGGGCGAGGGGGCTCACATCTATAATCCCAGCACTCCGAGAGGCCAAGGCTGTAGGAGTGGGGATCATCTGAGCTCAGGAGTTCGAGACCAGCCTGAGCAAGAATGATACACTGTTTATACTAAAAATAGGAAAAAAAAAAAAAACTAGCCTGGAGTTATGGCAGGCATCTGTAATTCCAACTACCCAGGAGTCTGAGGCAAGAATATCTTGCTTGAGCCCAAGAGTTTGAGGTTGCTGTGAGCTGTGACTCCAAGGCACTCTACCCAGGGTGACAGAGTAAGACTCTGTCTCAAGAAAGAAACAAACAAATAAATAAAAATAAAACCTAGATATGTCAAACCCCAAATCTGTCCTTTCCCCTCACTAGAGCAGGTAGTTTGCCTGCCCATTTGAATATTATTTAAAGACACTCCTCACCCATAAAAATCCCTTGTGAGACCCCATGGTTATGTCCAGCCCCCCAAAATCTTATACTTTAAAATCAAACAGAACTGCATCAGGTATAATTTCAAGGTAAACTCAGTCTATGGAGCATCAGAGATTCCAAATGTGTTCTGATTCTATCTAACATCCCTTTTTACCCCATAACAAATGTGCTGAGATTCTAAAACTTCTGAATTTCCTATTTGACATTTTAAATAGTCCAGCTGCTCTTCTAACAACTGTGTCTCAGGAGTACCCAATCATAACCTGGGAAAGTGGGACCAGATGCCCTGCCAAGTGCTTACAGTTTAATAGTAAATAAATGAGTCCCTGGTAGTTCTCTTATAGCCAACTGGGGAGCCTGTTCCCAGCTGCTGGGCTCACTACCAGCTGAGTAAATACATTGCTAGGAGCTGCAGCCAGAGCAGCACCATTCAGTGCCCACAGCCCTGGATATACTAGGACAGCCCTTGTTTACCCATTAGCAGGTGGAAAATTACCAAAGCCCTCACTACTAAATACTCTACTAAGTTGTCTGTAAAAAGGATTGTTCTATTTATTGAACGGGGAAATGACAGCCAGGACTGTGTGGATATAAATAAAAGTAAATTAAAATCTTAAAGGTGTACTCAATACCTGCATCAATGCTGTAACTTCATTACTAAGCCTATGTCATCTTGGGCAACTTGTCCATTCCAGCACACTTTGTGTATCAGACATGGGCAGATGAGGGTTAAAGCAAGAAGCAATTAGCAATATTGCTATTATTTTATTCTGTTATGCGTTTCTCTGCTGAAAACTGTGCTGGGATTATAGAGCCCTGGACTATTACTCTTGGTGAGATTATCTGGGATGGTACCCTCCTCATGGTACGGTGAGGTATGAAGAAATCAGTATAGCCTGTGTGGCACGTATCACAGGAGACAGATATTTAGGCCAAAGAAGTGGTGTCTCTAGCAAGATTAAGCATGGACTCCCGCAGCAGAGGATGTGTGAGCACAGTTTTAAGGATGAGTTTGAAAGGGTTGAAAGGGTTGTGTAAGTGTGATGGCAAGTCTAGGAGTCTGCTGAAAAACAGCATTGCCTACTAGATTACCAATGTCTTCATATAGTGATTAAGAAAATGCCATGAAGGCTATGTTTAACAGTTCGATGAAAATATTTCAGATTGTATATGAAGTCAGCACATTGTGCCCCATGATTGCGCAAACGTACACAATTTTGATTTAATAAAAATTTAAAAAAAATAAAATAAAAAAGAAAAAGATTTAAAAAAGAAAGAAAGAAAGAAAGAAAAGAAAGGCACCACTGTACGCTCAGAAAGTCAAAGGAGTTGGCAGTGATGCCCTAACGAGCCTGGAAGTTAGACGTAGGAGAAGATGCAACCTTTTCTTCTCTCCATACCCCTTGCTTAGGTCAAGGCTGAGTCCAGCCCCTACATTGTCATCCAGAGGGTGCAGATTCTAGCACAAACTAAGGCTGTCCTGTTACCAAGTGGACAGAATCCCTTTCCGACATCACACAGTCTTTCCTCGGACACCTAATAGACACTGTAATTTTTGACTCACAGCAAGGATTACTTCCCACCACCCCATGGTTGTCCAAAGCATCTTTTGTGTCTATGGCAGTTTCCATTTGAGTCTGGCCTGTCAACTAGACGAGGAGACTTTGGGCTGTAAGGACCACTGTCTACATTTAGAGCTTCTGTTCAGCCCGGCCCCTCTGAAGTGCAGTGATGATGCAGAGATCAAGGTAAGTAATGTGGTCTTTTCCTTCAAGAAGTATATAATCTATTAAATTCTGGGCAGAAAGTAAGAAACTAAAGACAGTGCAACAAGGGGCAGGTGCTGTGTCAGAGGTGAGCCACAGGACTGAGAGAGAGTGGAGGTGACAGTTCTAGCCCAGCCCTTTCACTGCTCAAAGAGCCGAGCCTTACTTCGTGATTTTCCCTTTGTCCCAGTGCCAATCCCAAGGTCACAGACAATCCTAGTTAAACTGTTGTGACTACATAGAGTTACAGAATGAGTACTGAACCACAGTCTAGAATCCTGAGTCCATATTATTTCTTTAATAGTAATAACTGGACTAATCTTGATTGTTGTTTCCTATGAAACATTTTAAAAGGTCTCCTGAATTTGCCAAGTACTTTCTGTTTTTCACATACTTTTATGTGTACTGACTCATGTGCTTTTATGTTAAGAGCCATTTACAGTTTCAAAAACAGGGCTTTGGAAAGTAAGGGGAAGAGTTTGGACTTGAAGCCAAGGTCCTATTTTAACGTCAATTCCCATCTTTATTTCCTCCTTCTATGCCCTTCTATGCAAAATTTCTAAGGCCCTACATGGCTCAAAAACTTCATGATCTATGACTTGGGATTGCTCATTCTCGACAAAGTGCTGCAAACTCATCCTTATCACTTCTTGATTCCAGCCACATCTGAAAGAAGAATGGCTTGGACAGATGTCATTTTTGTTTCATACTGAACAGAAATAAAGGGAGTTCTTCCTGTCAGTGGTGGCTCTTCTCCCTGACCTCAACACATTCGCTTCCACCCCCAGGTAGTCAAGGGTATCTGTTTCCTGACAATACCAGTGCACTTCAATGGCTTTTGAGATATAATAATATCTCGTAATGTTGATGGTGACATCTGCCCTGTTAAGACATCTTTTCTTTACAGTTTCGGAAAGGTGAATATCTCGGTCACAATGTGTTTCTTAATAACTGCATATCCCTTTTGGTTTGATGTGTAAGCTGTGCTGTGTTAGATACTATCAAAGACAGTGGACTTTTGGCTAGACCCGGTGGCTCATGTCTGTACTCCTAGCATTCTGGGAGGCTGAGGCAGGTGGATTGCTAGAGCTCAGGAATTGGATACCAATCTCAGCATGAGTGAAACCCTGTCTCTACTAAAAATAGAAAAATTAGCCCAGAGTGGTGGCAGGTGTCTGTAGTCCCAGCTATTAGGGAGGCTGAGGGAAGAGCATCACTTGAACCCAAGAGTTTGAGGTTGCTGTGAGCCGTGATACCATGGCACTCTAGCCTGGGCAACACAGTAAGACTCTGTCTCAAAAAATAAAAAAACAAAAAAAAAGAAAGAAAAAAAGGAAGGGAACTTGGAATAAGAAACCTCAGTCTAAATGATGCATTGGGACTTGGGGGCATTTGCTTAAATTCCTTGCATCCTGACCTTCTACAAAATAGAAATAACAATAGTATCTGTCCTAGTATCTGTACTTAGTACTTCTGTGATGATCAATGGCTATGAAAATGATGCACACTGTTGTTATTACCAGAGTTTTAATAGTAGCTGAATTATTGTAGACTTGAACTAATATACTTGGGACAGACTTACATTGCAATGTGATTAACTCAAGCTTATCCTGCAGAGAAGTGCATTTTCACTTGTGCAGATTTCAGGGAAGGAGGAAAGAAAGAAACATTTACCAGTCTCACAGTTGTCCAGATGCATGCTAGGCATATGTTATTTAATTTATTTGAGCAACAAAGGCTACACAGTTGATGTTAATTATGACTCCTTTATAAGAGAGGAAGCTTAATGGCAGAGACGTTAAGGATCATATCCAAGGTCAGTTTGCTAATATCCAATATTTTATATATTTTGTATATATTTAAAGGAAATTTTATATGTACTAGACACACACACACAATAGAACCTCTGTCAGTTGGCCACCCAAGGGACTGTAACAAACCTGTCAACATATGAAGGTGGTCAACGTAAGGAAGTAGGCCCACTGTACTGACACGTACAGTACAGTGACCTATGCAACCTATGCAAATTAGGTCAATTTAAGGAGGTGGTCTGTGTAGGGAGCTGGTCAGCTATAGAGGTTCTACTGTGATTATATAAATTTGCCTTGTAATATAAGTGTCAAGATTGAGATATATAGACTCAGAGTCCAGCAAGGTGAGTCAACAGCAACAGTTTTGGAGCTGGCATGTTTGGGTTCCACCTGTCTCATTAGGTTGGTCTGAAGACAATAATGGGCAGCTTAGACAAAATTTTTAGGTTCTGATTTCTGCATGTGAAAAATGGTCATTACTTGCCTTCTGCCATAATAAGAACACACAGCATGATGTCAAGCTCAGACTCTTAATAAATTATGATTTCCTTCGGTTTTTTTATCATATGTGTCCATTCTGTATACACATAGAGCTAAGGTCTCCAGATTAAACATTCTTTATTTGTTCCTGTATCATGTTGAAATCTCCTAAAAAGCATGGGCTACAATTTCTTCATCTCAGCATCTCCATGAGATCTAGCACAGTGCTGGAGGAATATCACATAACTGGGATAGCTCCACCAGAACATTGGACTTGGGACCTGATAACTTGGGTTCAAATTCCACTTGGGTGATTTCAAGTAAATCTTTTCTCTCTCCTGGGACTTGGTTCCTTTTTCCATGTAATGATTCTTCCATCACAGTTTTATGATAAGGTAAAGCCCACTGTCAAAGTCCTTTAAAAACTCTTAAGTTTGAGACAATATTGTGAATGATTGAGCCAAATTTGTTTTTAATGAAAATAGGGCAACTAATTTGAATTTAGTTTAGTGGTATTTCCCTCATTTTGTTTGTCTCTGCCTATCTTTTTTAAAGTATTAATTGACATGTAATCATTGTATGTAGTCCTGGGGTACAGTGTGATGTTCTGATACCTATATATAGCATGTAATGCTAAAATCAGAGTAATTGCCATAATCATCACCGCAAATATTTATTTTTTTTTGTTTTGTTTTGAGAACATTCAAAATCTTCTCTTCTAACTATTTGGAAATATAGAGCAAATCACTGTTAATATAGCCACCCTACAGTGCTATAGCATGCCAGAACTTATTCCTTGTCGTTATCATTTTGTGTCTATTAACCAAACTTACCCTACTTCCCTCTTTCTCCCAGCCTTCCCAGTCTCCAGCTGCAACCATTCTGCTCTCTTACCCTCATGAGATCACCTTACTCCATTTAGCTTCTACTTGTGAATGAGAACAGGATTTCTTTACCTTTCTGTGCCTGGTTTATTTCCCTTCCTAACGTCTTCTAGGCTCATTCATGTTGCCACAAATGGGAGGATTTCATTCTTTCTTTGGTCCTTGTTCTTTCTTGATTCTAGCTGTGTGACCCGCTATATTAGCTCTGGAAAATACTCAGGGCTATGTGAAACCCACAAACAAAACAGCTGACCACATGAATTACAGGAAGCTTGTAGAGTCTGAGGGTCATACTTTCCAGTTCAGATTATTTGCTGAGTGCAACTGCTTTCTGCTTCCTGGTGTTAAAACACATTTCTACTCACCTCCTTGCTTTCAGGCACCATTGTTTTCTACAAAGCCTCCTATCCTCAGCAAATTGGGAAAGAAATAAGGTGATAAATGTTAAAGATACATTTGCATTTAATTGAATCAGTTCAAATATAATCAAAGAGAGTAGAAAATTCAGAATTATCTTGTCATTTTTAAATGTCAAGACCAAATACTAATGAATCAGATGAATTCCAAAGAATCTTGAGAATCTATTTGCATCTCAGGAGAGAGAGATTATGTGTATTTGTACTGAATTCAAATACAGGCTCCCAGAATCTTACTGTAGAAGTCATTATACCAGAGATGCTTTATGAAATTGAACTGAGCTTTGTTCATTTAACAAGTTAGAACTGGTCAGTTATTGTAATCAGCAGTGTTAGGGATTTATTAGGGAGAGTAAAAAGCAATGGTGATTGCTTTTCCTTACAAAGAAATCCAAAAGTTGCTATAATTTGCTTGGCAAGATATCAGACACCTTTATGTAATTGACAACCCATTTCAAGCTTTGCATGCAGATGAATGAATTAAAGCAAATTTTCTTTCCAAATTTACAACCATATATAATATGAAACATTGCCTCAGAATTTAAAAAAGATACATTTCCTGAAGAATACAAGGGGCGTGACCATCTCTTACAGAATCAGAGAGAATTACCAGATTACCTTTTTCCTTCTTGATTGAAGATTATTCTGGAACATTGGTGGAAATTTTATAATTAGATATAAAATACAAATTCTGCCCAAATTTTATAGGTGAGAAAGCCATTGGTGCCCACTGGGAAGAATAACTCAGTATTTGTTCAACAACGTCTATATATTAGACATTTGAGTGTACATGGCATTCTTAAATATTTGTTAACATAGTACCTCATGTATCCCTCAAAGAAATTCAATACCAGTATTTTCCTCAAGTTTACATATGAAGAAATTTGTCATATACAGGCACCAGTTTTCCTAGGGCTGTGTAGTCAGTATCAGAGTGAGGATTAGATCTCAGGTCTCAAACATCAGATCCATTATTCTTTCCTACATAACATACATAAGATGTACTTGAACAAAAAGCAATAGGATGAAATGATTCCTTAAGAAAAGCCTGAAACATGATACTGTAAGACCATGACTTCTTTTGATGTACTAAACAAAATATTCTCTTTCTTTTCCCCATAATGTTTATAAATCAAGTAGCAGACGAATCCCATACAGGCAATGCATACATTTTCTCTGCTTTTACCAAACATCATGTCCACAATTATGCACAATGGTAATGTTATACATTCTGTCTGATATTAAATTCATGTCCTCTGTCCTCATTTTCTTATTTGTTCTATTTATACAGCTTTGTGAATAATTTGAAATAAGCATTGGCCTGAGTCCTCTCCTGTATGTGCATTTGTCCTGCCGACAGAGCCTTAACCGTGGTATGCTCACTTCTCTGTTATAACCCTAGGCTGCGAAGCCCGGGGCTCACCTTCTACAGTCTGAGCGTGAGGCAAATAATGTCAGAATGGGGTTTCTGAATCATCTCTTCCACCACCCGTTACCAGCAAATTCAAGTTAAAAACTAAACCCATTTGGCATTGACTCATAGTGGAACTTCCTGCATCAGTGAAAGGGAAAGGAAAACTATTTAAAGCCACATCTTTTAAGATAGAGTTTAATCCCATGACATGACAAGCAAGAAACCCAGGGTCCAAAGCCACAGAACTTCTTGATGAAAAACCAAGATGTATCCTCAACTTACCAATTCTGTTACTGACTTTAATTTCTTCTTGTCAACACTCATATTAGGTGGTCAAAGGAATCTTGCTCATGAAAATATTTTTATGAGTCTCTTCCTTCTTTTTTTTTCTGAATTATTATAAGGGTACGTACAACTGAGTTACATTATTTGTACTTGTTAGGTTGAGTCCAAATTGTAGTTGAATCCTTCACCCAGAAGCTGTGCCTCTTCTCACAGGCCTTATTTTAGAGAAGAATAATCCACTCACTCATTCAGTTGATATCAGCATTTACCAGGATGGTTACTACCATTTTTTAAATACTTATTACAAACTTGATATTAATTAGACGATTCTGCATGTTTAATTTTACTTAACCTTAAAAAGAAAAAAATAAATAAACAAAGCCCTATGAAAATGCATGAGAAAAGTTCTCCAGAGGTCAATATGTGGTCAAATATAAAAGTAGTATTACTGTAATTTAGGTTCATTATTCTACTTTTCATGCTTTTAAGAATTTCAAGACAAAATCATAAGAACAATTATATGTTAATGGCTACACAATATATGAAGATGTGCTCTACATCGCCAGTAATATAAGCCAGTAGGACCCTGAGGAAGAGGATTAGAGTTCTTGCATGCAATGGAACTTAAGTTGGTATCAGTTTAACATGGATTTATAATTTTAGGATGTTATATGTAACCCCCATAATAAGCACAATAATATCTATACAATATGTTCAAGAGGTAAAGAGAAGAGAAGCAAAGCATGTGAATACAAAAAAATCTACTAAACACAGAAGGCAGTTCAGAAGGAAATAAGGAACAAAAATCTGTGAAATGTAGAAAAACCAAATAACAAAATGGCAACGGTAGGTTTCTCCCTAGAAGTAATTACCCTAAATGTAAAAGAAAGTTACGTCCATCAAAAAACAAATTCTGACATGTGTTACAACATGGATATACCATAAGGACATTATGCTCAATGAAAGAAGTCTGTTCTAAGAACACAAGTGCTGTATGATTTTACTAAAAAAGGTAAAAATTAGGTGGTGGGTGATTGAGGAAGTGAACAGAGAGCTATTGTGTAATAGGTACAGAGTTTTAGTCTTTCCCGATGAAAAGAGATCTGGGGACAGGCAGTGGCGATGGCTCCACAATGTGAATGTAACTGTACACTAAAAAATGATGAAGATAGTAAATTTTGTTATATGTATTTTATCACAATTTTTTTAAACAGCAAAAAAGAACGAAAAGTGAGGTAAGTATTCTAGTTTACATTTTATAGATGTGTGAACTATAATTTAGAGTCATTGGCTGATGCACAGTGGTCACAGAGCAAACCAGGACTAGAAACCAGGCATGTCACGGAGACCTCCCTGAGAGAACCCCAAAGAAACAAAATACGAAACCACGCAGGAATTCCATCTGCAGCATAGAGGCAATTACTCTTTCTCACGGTATTTTGTAGGGGAGACGGTTTTTTAAGGTGTTACAAATTTTAAGATTGACAAAGTATATAAACATCTAAATGTTGAGAGATGAAAGGAAATTTCTTGAGCTCTTTATGATCTTATATATTCACTTCCTTTTGAGTGATGAGCGATGGGTTTGATAAATGTCATGCTTTTTGTATCTGGTCAGTGAAGGATTGTTCTTCTGAAATATTACGGGGATACAAAAGTTTTTTTGTTAGGTGTATTGCTTCTGTAAAGCTTGATTCAGAACTATAACTGTGCCATCACCCATACAGTGTGCACTGAACCCATTAGGTAAGTTTTCAGCCCCCCACTTGATTTCCACTGAGTTTTACTTCCCCATGTGCACATGTGTGCTCATCGGTTCTTTCCAGTTTAATAGTGAATACATGTGATGTTTCTTTTTACATTCTTGAGATAATTCACTTAGGACAATAACCTCCAGGTCCATCCAAATGGTTGTAAAAGGCATTATGTCATCCTTTTTTATGGCTGAGTGCTATTCCATGGTATATGTATAATAATTTTAGGTTGATTCCACATCTGTGCGATTATGAATTGTGCTGCAATAAACATTCATGTGCAGTTGTCTTTTTGATAAAAAATGACTTCTTTTCCTTTGGATAAATGCCCATTGGTGTGATTCTGGATCAACTAGTACATCTGCCTTCAGTTCTTGGAGGAATCCCCACACTGTTTTCCACAGAGACTGTACTAATTTGCAGCCTTACCAATAGTGCAGAAGCATCCCTTTCTCTCTGCACCCATGCAAACGTCTATTGTTTCTGGACTTTTCAAAAAACCCTTTCTTACTGGGGTAAAGTGTTACCTCATCATGGTTTTAATTTGCATTTCTCTGAGGATTGGTGACATTGAGCATTTTTCTTGTGTGTATTCATCATTTGTCTGTCTTCTTTTGAAAACCTGCTCCTGTCTGTTGCCCACATTTTAGTTGTTGTTTTTTTGTCTTTCTGCTTTGCCCAAGATCTTTGTAGATTCTGGTTATTAGCCCTTTATTACATACATAGTTTATGCATATTTTCTCTCATTCTGTAGGTTGTCTTTTTTTTTTTTTTTTTGCTGATTATTTTCTTAGCTTTACAGAAACCTTTTAATTTAATCACGTCCTATTATTTATTTTGTTGTTGTTGTGATTGACATGGGGGTCTTTTTTATAAATTGTTTGCTTAGACCAACAGCTAAAAGAGTGTTTCCTACATTTTCTTCTAGAATTCTTTTGCTTTGATGCCTCACATTTAAGCCAATTATCCATCTTAAATTAATTTTTGTGAATGGTGAGAGACAAGGGTCCTGTTTCATTCTTCTGCATGTGGCTATCCAGTTTTCCCAGCATCGCTTATTAATTAGGGTCCCTTTCCTCCAATGTGTATTCCTGGGTGCTTTGTCAAAAATCATTTGGCTGCATGTGAATGGTTTTATAGCTGTATTCTCTATTTTATGTTACAGCCTTGTAGTATAGTTTAAAGTCTCCTAATAAGATGCCTCCAGATTTGTTCTTTTTTGCTTAACATTGCTTTGGCCATTTACGCTATTTTCTGGTTTCAAATAAAGTGTAGAATCACTTTCTTCTAGATCTGTAAAATATGATGTTGGTATGCGATGGGGATTGTGTTGAATCTGTAAATCACTTTGGGCAATGTGGACATTTCAACAATGTTGATTCCATGAGCATAATTTTTTTTCCTTTTGTTCGTGTTATTTGTGATTTCTTTCCTTGGTGTTTTATAGTTCTCTTTGTAGCGATCTTTCACCTTCTTGGTTAAGTAGATTCCTAGGTATTTTGTTTTCTTTGTAGCTATTGTGAATGGTATTGAGTCTTTGATTTGATGCTCGGCTTGATTGTTATTGGGTTTTGAAGTTTCTTGAAATGCATTTTTAAAAGAGATTGTATCTCAATAAGGTTTCTCTCTGGCAAGATCTTAACCAGGAAAGCAGCTGAGAAAAAACATATGATGCTAAAGAATCCAAGACCAGAATGACAGAAATCAAATCTCCTGGAGTTTGAATTATGTGCCAAGTATTATGCTAAATTGTGGGACAAACAGACTTTGTAGAATTCTCTATTCAGAAATTTTTGATCCTAAATTGATAAACAAAGGCCTTTGTTCCTTCTGGGAACATGAATATTGATTTTCGCTTATAGAAACTAGGTAGTTAATCAAGTACCTTCACAAGTATCATCCTATCCCAGACAAGGTAGACCCTAGAACCTGAAGATATCTGAACCTGTCCCTCCAGCAAACACGAGGTGCTGGAGTTGTGGAGTTGGCCTGGTGCTGAAAAGCCAGTGATTGGAAACACCACGTGGCAGGAAGGGCTAGAAGAGGATGTGTTAATTCTCTAATTCTCTCAGCAGTCTCCTCTCATATCAGAACTTTACACTGGGTCGTTACTGGATGACAGCTCATAGTGGGACCAGCAAGCCATGACTTGAATGTGAAAAACATTTCTAAAAATGCCTCAGTCCATGCGAAAGAGCCAGATATGAATGAATTGAAAACCCACAGGTAGCGATGCTTGCTTTGCTTGATTATCTGATGTCTACTGCACGTTTTTGATGTGAAACTTGATTTTTACTTGGGAATTATTTCTCCCCCAGTGTATAAAATCAGGGGAGTAGAAACCTGGCCTTGCCAGGAGAGGATCACGTGCTCTGATCCCACCTCCTGAATGCTGCTTGCCTAGAATTTGAAAAGAAGGAACACGTGTGTGTCGCGTGTTCCAGCAGCCACGCCCAGCCAGGCCTGGTGAACAGGTCCTCTCTGAGGCCTCTGTCACTGCCTGGGTCCTGTCTCCACCCAGCTTGATTTTCACTTTTCCTACCATCGTGTGAACTTCCCCTCTGCCTTCCTATAAACTTCTTTTTCACTTAAGTTAGCTGGGCTATGTTTCTGAAACTTAGAAATCAAAGAGTTCTAACTGAGGCAGGAGGCTCGTTCCATTTGTCATATGCCCACTCGTTGATTCATTCATGCATTTATTCATTCAGTAATCACTTATTTAGTAAATATTTTGTGCAGACCCTGGAATTAAATCAGACTTGTTAGCTGTTCCCCAGATAACAGTGCATTGGAATAAAAATCTACAAACAGAAATCTGTTGTTACTCTGTGCTTTTTGTATGTACTCTGCTCTATCCGCAAAACTCTCCTTTACTTCTTACCCATACCTGCCATCAAAACCTCAGGCCTTTCTCTGGTCTTGACGCTTCCCCCCTGAGTAACGCTGCCCACAAGGACAGGACATATAGACCCTTTCCCCGGAGAGCTGCTTCCCTGAGTTCAAAGACCTGTGCCTTTATCCCTGCATGGCCAAGGCCGAGCACCGGACGAGGTCTTCATGCACTCACCGTGAATCGGGAAGAAACAGAGTGTGATGGTTGTTGGAACAGATTTATGTACAGTGTGCTGGTGGGACAGCAGAGACAAGAGGGGCTAAATATACTCCAAACGGAATCTAATAAACTTTCAGAGAAGAGGTGACACTCAAGTCAAAAAGGATGATTGGATTTTTTTGTGTAATAAAGGAATAAAATTACTGAACGAGCAGTGGAAGAGCTATGTGGAAAGCACAGAACGGGAAGAAATACTTCAGTTCAACTAGAATAGACGGGATTTTAGTAAACATGAGGACAATAAATGAGGATAGTACACCAGACCCAAAGTTTTGGAGGACTTAGTCATATAAAGGACTTCAGACTTCGTTCCCATGAGACATGAGGCAGGCTGCGTGCATTAGCCTGCTCGGAGCTGCCTATCACAGAGTGATAGAACAGCAGTTTACAGTTCCCCACAGTTTACTCCCATGGGACACTCTGTGGTGTTACTGTTACTGTTAAGCTCTGACACAGTCCATGGCCAGTGGTTTTCCAGTACAAAGGGAGCCAGCCCACCCTGCCTCTGTCTGTGGTTTAGGCTTTGAATTGCGATACTACTGGGCACATTGTGTGTTAATGTCCAAAGCAGATGTCTGGTGACTGCAAAGTGACTCTGTGCAGGGAAAGCTATTTCATCACAAACCCTGTGAGAAGTCACTTGAGAACGGTGTCCCCCCACACCCAGCATCCTGTGATGAAGGATAACATTCATCTCAGTACTATTCAGTCATGGGACGCAGTGACTTGGGCAGGAAGTGGGGCCCAATCTTACAGATGGTCGATTCCGTCTCTAACCATCTGCTGGTGAGCACCAAGGCTGCCTCATCAGTGAAGCAGGAAATATCCGAAGCAGCTGGAGAGATGAGAGCTGGCCTGGATGAGTGAGACATCCACAGGGCGTGGGAGCAAGACCCCTAGACCCCTCCTCTCAGCCCCACCACAAATGAATTACGTGGCTAAACGTGGAGAAGACATTTTCCTTTTCTGGGCTTCAGGTGTCTACTCTGCAAAATGGGGGGGTCTGACCTAGATTCTTGCTCAGGAAAGGGAATATTCCCTTAATTGGCATCTAACATTTCCTGGTAGTCCATGTACATTACCAAAATGTAATGCGCAGTTGATAAGGCAAAGGTCACCACCTTATGTCATGGGCAGGGAAGCTAATTTATTTAGCTCTAACTTCTCTCTCTCCTCCATCTCTGCTACATTTCTACTGCCCCTCACAGGACCACCTCCTTGAATGTCCCATGTTAGATGGGCCCTGTGTTTGCTTCAATGCTCTGCTGTTAATTTGTGAACTCCTTAGTAATTCTGGAAGAAGAGGCTCACTTTCTCGTTTGGGCCCCGCAGGCTATGCAGCAAATCCTGCCCTGATGCTCTGTTGCCTGGCAATTGAGCCTCACAGTGGTAGCGCTCAGAGGAACAGACAGAGGTCTCCATAGGGCATAGCTCTCATTCCATGGAGCCGCAGTAATGTGGGCGAGATGAAGAGGACAGAATGTGAGCTGATTGTGGGAATGCGAATGCTTCCCGGGCAGGGTTCAGGGTCAGTAGCTACAGGCAAGGAAAGGAACTCTCAAGATCTATACATCTGGCTCCTTGCTTCATTTATTCTGACATAAGGGAGGCAGCGGGGATCTTATTATTAATTCAAGAAGTTAGGAGCTGAATACGTTTTTAACATGTTCGTGGGGTGAACACACTGAAAGGCAAACTTCCTTCAAACTGTTGATCTCTGAGACCTCAGGCTAGTTAGTGATCACTTTTAAGATTTGAGTAATAGGTGGAAAAAATAAAACAAAGTCTTTGTTCAAATGATCACAACAAATTTCTGGGTTCTAAATTCCACCAGAGCTCTTCCAGAGTGAGCACCTGACGTGGAATCTGGGGTTTCCTTGGGGCACCCCACATCTCATGCCTGCCGTCTGTGGGAGTTCACGGGTGACAGAGCAGCCCAGTGCTGTCCACCATTGTCTGGGATCATCAGCAAACTTCCTGCCTCCCAGACCAAACCAGGAGAACCTGGAGCAGCAGCTTAGGATACACAGCAAACAGAACGCGGGGGTGCCTGAAGAAGAAGGGAATGGGGGGAAGGAGCCTTGGTTAAAAGACATAAGTCTCAGCAAATCACTTGCTCTCTCTGATGCTTTTCTGTCTCTTCATCTTTTTCTTTTCCTCTTTCTTTTTCCCCTTCCTTCCTTCCTTCCTTCCTTCCTCCCTCCCTCCCTCCCTTCCTTCCTTCTTTCTGTCTTTCTTTCTGCATTATGTGGAGTATCTGAAGATCTGCTCCTTTTTTCTTGATCTAAATATGAAGAGGTTGCAAGTCAGGGGCTCTGCAGCTGAATGGCTGGACCGTGGTATGTCCAGTTCAGTAGTTCTGCATTCTAAGCCTGCCCTCGCTGCTTCTGTACCTCTGAAATCATGAGCAAGTTACTGCACTTCTCAAAGCTGTGTTTTCTCAATTAACACTCTAAAACAGGGCTAAAAATGTCTTTCACAGAGTTGCTGTGCGACATTAATGAAGAGGATGGTATGAATGCCCAGTCTCACTCACGTACACATTCGATCTTTGGAAAGACTTTCCCAAAGGTCTATGCCTGATCAGATGAAATGGGGTTTGTCCCCATTCCTGGGAAATGCCCCCCAGGAGCCGGGAAGCAGGATTTCTAACAACTCCCGGACATGGTGATAGTGGGCAGGACTCCATGATTTGGGGGAGAGCACCTGAGTGCTAACGGGCGAAGGAGGACTCCAGCCTCTCCAGCTGCTATCCTGTCCTCAGCCGCTCACCCTCCAGGTGGCCCAGAGGGACTGGGCCTGGATCCCAGGGCTCGGTCCTCCCAGGTTCAATCTGTGCTCCGTCTAGACAGACAGTTGGAGGCTGGCAGCACAGGATGCCAAGCATGGGGAGGAGGGGGCTCCCACAGCACCGCTATGTCCTCTCCCTGCCCCCGCTGACTGCTGCTCCCAGCAGACAGGCGTGTGCAGCCGAGTACTGCGTCTGCTCTAGCACTCTGGGGCCAAACTTTACAGGGAACTGACTGCTTGCTGGTGACTTCTGTGTCCTGCCCACCAGCCTCTGCTACAGTCAGTCAGATGACTATGGTGACACACCACCCTGGCACCTCTAGGGCAGGACATAACCTCAACTGGCTCTCTTCCATCCACCAATTGATGTGTACAGCAGGCAGGAGGAAACCCTGTAACTCAGCTCCTGCTGGGCTTTGGCCTGTCTATAATCTTCTTATGTCCCGGCCCCTTCCCGCCTCTCCCATCGCAATTCCTTCTGCGTCCCCCTTGTGCACATGCTGCAGCAATGCCAGGTTTGACTTAGGCTCTTTCCTCTTCCTGTCTTCCTAGGAAATCGGGTCCCCAAACTTCATGGCATTCTCAACTGAATCCTCCACTTCTACCACAGGCTGGGGGGTGCTATTTCCCCAGGCAATCACGACTGTCTGAGTATACCTCTGTTACAGTTCTTGCCATAGTGCATAATAGCGTTCTGTCTCTCAAGACAGGACAGTCTTCCTCCTTCTGATCCCATTCCTGAATGCATTGTCAAAAACCAACACATATGGTTTAAAAGAGAAAACTAAATTAAGCTTCACAAGTTGAATCCAGTCTGCCCTGCTTCATTCTCCACACAGTGGCCATGTTAATCTTTCTATAACACACACCTGGTTACGTCACATTCATGCTCAAAACATTCCAGCAGCTTCATATAACCCTTGGGATAAAATGCCGAATCCATGACATGCCTACAAAGCCCAACTGGCCCTGACCTCTGTCTTTCTTACTCTTAACATTCTTATTTATATGTTGAACCCAACTTGCATTCCTGGGATGAGGCCTACCTGCTCATGCTAAATTGTTGTTTTGATGTGCAGCTGAATTCTGTTTGCAAGGATTTTATTAAGTATTTTATAGATCTTGAAAAAATAGTTCATATGAAATCAGAAAAGATCCTGAATGGCCCATGTAATCATGTGAAATAAGAACAAATCTGGAAGCATCACTTTACCAGACTTCAGGCTATACTACAAGTCTACAGTGATCAACATAGCATGGTACTGGCATAAAAAATGGAGACATAGACCTATGGAACAAAACCAAGAACCAGAGATGAAACCATCCTCCTATTGCTGTTTGATCTTTGATAAAGCAAACAAAAGCATATGAAAGTCCTAGGAGAGTGTTGGAAAAACTCTTATAGATATCAATCCAGAGAAAGAATTTATAAAGAAAACCCCACTGGCAATTGCAGCAACAACAATAATAAATAAATAAGACTGATCAAGTTAAAATTTTCTGCACAACCCAAGACTCGATCAAGAAAGCAAATAGACAACTGACAGAACAGGAGAAGATATTTGTATGCTGCATATACAACAAAGGGCTGCTAACTAGAATCTACAAATAACTCATGCAGATCAACAAGAAAAAACTCAAACAACTCCATTAAAAAAATGGGCGATAGATACTGAGACTTTTCTCACAAAGATAAGATAATAGCCAACAAACACATGCAAAAAATGCTCATCATTTCTAATTATCCAGGAAATGCAAAACAAAATCACACTGAGATATCACTTCATCCCAGTGAGAATGGCCCACATCATAAAGTCCCAAAGCAATGGGTGCCAGAAGGGATATGGAGGGAAAGGAGCACTCACACAGTGTGTGTGGGGCTGCAAACTAGTACGGCCTCTGTGGAAAGCAGCATGGAGATTCCTCAAAGAGCTAGAAGTAGACCGGTATACGATTGGATCCTGCGATCCAATGATCCTACACTTGACTCAAATGCTTATAGAAGCATAATTCATAACCGCAAAAATATGGAAATAGCCAAAGTGTCCTTCAATATGTGAATAGGCTAATAAATGGTGGTAAAGTATACCGTGGAATATTATTCAGCTATTCAGCTATTAAGAAGACATAGATATTGTATCTTTTGTAACAACCAGGATGAAATTGCAGACCATTCTCCTAAGTGAAGTATTGCAAGAATGGAAGCGCAAGCACCCCATGTCCTCAATGCTAAGTTGGAACTAATTGGTCAACACCTACATACTAATATGGAAGCAAAACTCTGAAATTCAAGCAGAGGGTAAAGGGGAGGAAGTTAAGGGGATGGGTAAATTCCCACCCAATGGGCACACTGCTTGGGTATATTGCACACTTTCTGGGTAAAGGACACACCTATAACTCCGGCTTTAACCATGTGAGAGCAAGCTATGCAACCAAAAATGTATGTACACCCATAATAATCTGAAATTTAAAACATTTCACTCTTACAACAGTTAAAGTTCTGCATAACACAGGACCCCAAACTCAGTGATATGATACATTATCAGTTATTATTATTCAACAATTATTGTTGAATTATTATTCAACAATTATTGTTGTTTGAGCCACTAGTCTTGGATTTCCTGATGCCTCTGCTATGAGCTGTGGGACAGGTAAGCAGCTCTGCTGAATTTGCTCGCATGCTCAGGGAAGGTTTGCTATGGGCTGATCTAGGATGGCCTCAGAGGGACAACTGGGATGTCCTCCCTGTGATCTTTCATTTTCTAGCACTGGTCTGCTCTTGTTACATGGTGATGCCAAGTTAAGAGAGAGAGGGAGAAAGCAGAGGCAAGATTATGCCGTGATTCTTGGGATCATAATTGGCATGAGAACACTTCTACTGCATTCTTTTTGGCCAAAATGTGTCACAGGCCAGCCTAGATTCGAAAGAAAGAGACCCCACCTCTTGATGGGAAGAGTTGCTGAGTTGCATCACAAAGGTCATGGGCTCAGGAAATGTGAAAACCACATCCACTTTTGCACTCAATCTACAAGAGTTCTCACCCAAAGAGATGCTTTCTCAGGATTTGGGGATGAAGATCAGACATTTATGTTTGGGGCATGTATTCCTGAAGGTTGTGCAAAGTCATTCAAATACTATCCTTTGACAGCACCGCTCGTCCTTCAGCCACATCCCCTTCCTCCTGGGCCCTGAGCATGCCCTGCTATTCTCAGCACTGTGGTCTTGATGCACATGATTTATGCTACCTGGAAACATTGCCCTTTGTCCCCTGCCTAACAAATCCCTCCTTCCACTGCAGTTCTCAACCCCCTCTGATTTTCAGACTAGGCTTGCCACACCCAGTCCATTTTTCATTTCTACAACACCTTTTACCTTTCTTCAAAATTCTCTTCACAGTGTTAATTATTTAGCATCTTTTATCATAAATGGTAAACACCCCACGAGGGCATGGATATGTCTAAATGGCTCAGCACCGTATCCCCAGACTCTGTTAGGGTTTGGCTTCTAAGATGGACTTCATACATATTTATAAAGAACAAAAAGATGCTGCTTTGAATCTTGTGTCAGAATCGCAGTCTACTAACATACCTCAGAGGACACTTAACAAATGCCTGCTTTGGACCGGTGGCACCTCGTTGATGTTTATTGGGAAGATAAAATTAAAGCAACTGTGGCATTTGTGAGATGGAATGAAGGGTGAATGGGTAGCTTCTCTAAAGGAGTCTGGTAACCCTGGCAGGGAAGGTGAGGAAGGAGGTCTGTTCCCTGTGCAGAAGACGTCACTGCTCCCTGAGCAGTGGAGCCCCAGCACAGTAGGGCTGGAGGGATGTTACCCAGGGTAGCTTAACAAGGCAGAACATCCACATGGGAAATAAGAAATGTGTCCACCAGCCAAGCATCACAACAGGTGGGGAAGTGAAGGGAGAGGCCCAGGCGGGAGAACAGAGACCAATCCAGGCTTTCCTAAGTATGTGGCATGAATGAACAATTGACAATGTTAGAAATCAGAGGGTTGGGAAGAGATTGAATCAGAGCTTCGGGACAAACATCACCTAAAAATCACAGGGGTTGGAATCTGTCTTCCCCTTGGGACATAAGGCTGGATGTGGATGTCAGGAGAGAAACCAGTTGGAGGCTGTTATGAGAGGCCAGGAGAGAGCAGAGCAGCCAGGATTCAGCGTTTCACAGGCCTTGCGTTGCCTCTTGTCTTCTCAGATGCGCCTCATCCTCTTGTCCCTTGCGACTTCAGGGAATTTGAAAGAACACTTGTGGGCCCACATCTGGTACATCTGCCTTAAAGGCGGCAGACCCTCCCCAGCACCCCATCTTCTCCTTAGCTGATCACCATTTGACAGAGTTTCCTGCAAGTGATTAGAGAAGGGATTTCTGCTCCCACTGCGCCATGAGGTCATAGCAAACATCTAATAGAAATTCCTCCTTCCACAGGGGAAGCATTGGCGTGCTCGGGGCCAGTATGGGGAACCTCCGTTCCCAGTCCCAGGAGATTGCTTTTCAAGTCTGGTTTTTCTTAGCAACAGTAAGGAAATAAAGGAGCAAATCCCTTCCAAAATCCCTCAATTCCCAAACCACGATCTTTATATCCAGGGAGCAAAGAACTGCCAACATCTGCCAGCAACACCTCTCCCTTCCAATCCTGAGACTTGAAAGATCGAGACATATCTGATTTTTACTGCTCAATTATGAAGCAAAACCTTAGTGTTCTCTCGCATTCACTCAGCTTGGATGCTTTTCACATGTTCCTCCTTTTCAAGCTCCCTTTCATCTCCCAAAATAGCCACATCAATGATGAATTCTTCCTGCATGTTTTCTTAAATAAGCTCATGTCTTGTTGAGATTTTATTACCTGTGCTGAGGGCTGAGTCATGTGGGATTCACACATCACATCATTCCTCTGGGCCACATCTCCAGGCAAGGTCCCCACCTCCTCCTCTCCTTCCGTGGGCTCTAACCCTGCTGGCTTTCCCATCCTTCCCGAGAAGCTGAGTTGTAGAAGGAACTGCAGAACCACAGCTAGAGACAGTGCTAAGTGGCCGCTGGTGTCCCTGATCAAGGAAATCAAGATGGTTCTCTCTTAGCCTGGAGTCAGCCACCTTCATTTCCTGGGTTTGGGAGTAGGAAACATCCACTTGCCAGGAGCCACCACTCTCATTTGAAATAAATGATTTCAATTGCTGGTGGGCGTTTCGGTAATCCACGAGATGTGTGGATATATTGAAGTGGGCTGAGAAGTGACCAGGTGCATAATGCTGGCAGGCAGCAAGTCACAACCAAATCTATTAGCAGAAAAATGGAATAAAATGCTAATTTCACCTCATTTTCCCCATCAATTAGAACCTCTCCCGTCAAATCTGAGTGGCAAAGTAGACTGAGGTACAGGAAAAGCACAGTGAACCAGGAGGCAGAAAACCTTTGTCCACATTCTGCCTCCATCATTTGTTCAGTGCATACTTGGGCCCCAGTTGTTCACCTTCCTGGACCTTACTTTCCTCACTTGGAAAGTGCGGATAATAATATTTACCATACTGGATTATTGTCAACATTAAATGTCCTCACATATCTAAAGAATCTACTCAATAATCCTTAACTGAATGTGAAAATGAGTGATGAGAGGTGAATGGGACCCCAAGGCCGGCCTGTAGCAGACGCTGCTGGAAAGAAAAGAAATGTACATGCTTTGAAAACTCCTGAAATTAAATTTTCAGTATCTGGAATGGTGAAGCAATTCCATGCTTGAGTTCATTTCTGCCCTAGGAAGAAGAGAATAATAAAACTTGGGAAGATGAGAGAATTGATAAGTTCTGGAAGAATAAGATGAATGGACTTACTGCAAGGCTGCAGTGCCTCCCTGGAACAGAGACGCAGTGTGGGGTCTGCAGTGCCTCCTTGGAGCAGGGACACAGGGTGCAGCCTGCAGTATCTCCTTGGAGCAGGGACACAGAGTGGGGCCTGCAGTATTTCCTTAGAACAGGTAGGCAGTGTGGGGCCTGCAGTGTGTCCTTGGAGCCGAGATACAGAGTGGGGCCTGAAGTACATCCTTAGAGCAGAGACGCAGTGTGGGGACTGCAGTGCGTCCGTGGAGCAGGGACATAATTTGCTGCAATGGCAAGGGTGCAATCGTTATAAACAAGCACATAAAGAACCCAAATAAAACACTTAGCAGGAAAGATTAGACATTGAGTGCCCTTGATGTTGACGTCAAATGTAAGATGAGCTGTGGAATATTAAAAAGATGTTGAACAGTTCTAAATGGCTGCATGACTTCTAGGGTCTTATTTGTCTATTTTATACATAATGTGGTTGAAATGAGTATCCTTAAAGACCTTTTCCAGTGTGATTTCCTGTGGTCCTTTGAGGGTCATCTCAGTGAGCTGAAAGCCGAGGTCTCGGGAGCTGAAGTGGCGCAGGACGGCCAGCAGGATGGCCGACTCCAGACCTTCACATCGGACACGTGTGGAGAGCACAGCCAGAGGCCCCTTTGGTGAGTCGGGTTGGGCTGATGAGGGAAGAGCTGAGGACCTGGCAACCTCAGCAAGGCAGGCAGGGTGGCCCCTTAGCCCAGTCACCAGGAGTGGTTTTCTGGATTTTTCATCAAATACATAAAGAGATTTGCTCAGGCCATGACAAACGGTGGAGAGAAAGCCTGGAAGGCACTTTGCTGGACTCTCAGGGAGTGTGAGAGATGGAGTGTTCTGGAACAACGCACTCAGCTTCCTGAGCCTAACAGGCCACAGTGCTTTTTAAGCGTCAAGTTAATTGACAAAGAGTTTTTGGGAGAGCTAAGGAGTTGATAATTTTAAAACAGAAACTGAGTTTCCCTACAAATACATTTGTTCATTCAATAATCACCTAGCATCTCTGACATGCCGAGGCCACAGATTCCAAGATTAAGAAGCCACCACCAAGGAAAAGTCCTCATGGTTCTGATGGGTTCCAATGAGCATGGGGTGAAGAGGCCCTTTCCTACTCCCGCCTCCCACAGCATCCCTTCGCAGGTCCTACGGTGCACCCAGTTTCCTAGGCCCCACCTCCCACAGATTCCCTCTGCTGGTCCTATGGTGCTGCCACACTGAATGAATCACGTGAAAAGAACTGCTTTTCTTCAGAATTGCTGTAGCCTTCTGTTTGCATTCTCCAGTCTTCTTTCTCTGGCAGTTGAGATCACATTCGCTCTAAACCAAAGTGCAGCACAGATGTCACCCATAATACGAAATCTACCCTGGACATTGACCTGAATTAATCACTCTCTCAGCTCCATTGTGATCTCATCATGAAAAGACTGCATATTTCAGCCTCTTTTTACATGCAAAGAGCATTTGTGAGCTTCTTGTGAGTAATATTTTTGGTGTCCTCCCATTTTCTAGCCAGACAGGCACTTCAGGAGAAGCAGGTGTTACCACCTCCCTGGAGGTTGGCATCATTTATGTGTTATTTTCTGTGTTGTCCCTTGAAGGTATTGACCTAGGCATGGTCAGGTGAGACCATCTGGGAAGCACTTTTTTCACTGCTTAGAAGAAAGACAAGTAATTATCCCAGGTATATTGTGCCTGGATGTGATTCTCGGAACTGTTGCAGCCACCTTGTGACTCACGATGGGTCCTTAATCCACATACTCAAGATGGTAGAGAAGAAAAGGAGAAAGAACTTGGGTCACAGATGATGCCATGGAGCAGCTAAATGAATTGACCCAGAGGCCAGAAGCATTTTTTCCAATTTTCCCTCTTGTTTAATTCTGCGGAGTCAGCATGTCCAGTTACTTATAATTGAAAATTTACTAACTGGATGGCAAGGGCCATACCATAGTTGGCTTTTGCAATGATTACCAAGACCAAAACATCAAACAACAATCAATAAATATTTGTTGAAATCCCTACTGAATGAAATTTGCTGAGAGCTTCCTATGTGACAGGCCTTCTATGAGGATTAAGTAGAGAGACGCATCAAAACAAAGATTCTGCCCCTAAAAATTCTCACGGTCAGGCCCAGGAAGTCATAAAAATGAGCAAAAAATGGTGTAAAGGATTATACATGTTGGGTGCATCAGTGCTCCTGGATTCCAGCTCTCCCCTGCAGAGAGTGAGCCAAATTTTCACACAGGAGCTGGCTCTGGCACAGGAGGGTGCCGCGCCAGGAAGGGAGGAGAGGACATCCAAAGCCAAGGTGGGGGGCAGCATGAGTGACGTGTGGGAAACCTAAGAGTGAAGTACCTGACCTGAGGCATGACGTGTGGGAGACTAAGAGTAAAGTACCTGGGCTGAGATGGGGTCTTCACGGTACAGGACAATGAAGGCACAGCGGGAGCTGGGGCTGAAAGTGCAGGGCGGTCCTAGGTCAGGACACTATAATGATAGGTGCTACACAAGAGAGGAAGCCATGCAGCATTTCACAGAATGCATGTGTCTCTTAATACCTAGAGAAAGAAAGCACAGATATAGGGCACTTGGACCAAAAGTCACTACATGGTCTTCAGATGCTGGTATGGAGAGGTTATGTTCTAGAATCCCATGTAAGTGTTTGAATAGTGCCTTCATTATTTAGTAGCTGTGGAATTGGGATGGATTCATACTTATAGTTTCTTATCTATGGCATGGACTTATAGCCTCACAGTTTATACTAGACAGCCCTAAGGATCAAATGAACTGTGCAGTATTTACAATACTGCATTGCATAAGCAACAAATAAGCATAATGCAATAGTACTATTGTTTTCATCATTATTTTCAAAAGAAGCCAGGCATTCTGGGATCAGCTTCAATAGAATAATTATGTTAGGTGCCAAGCAAATAAATGTCAGACATTGTGCTTGGGATGTGGTGACCCTGCTCTAGTTTTAAAACAACCGAGAAACCATTATGGCCCGGGGAATATTCAGCAAAATTAACTGCAGCCAACATCCAGTAGGCCATCTGGATTTCTCCAAAAGTGCACTAACACGAACGGTGCTTTTTTGTCTAGAAACCTGCTTTCAGGGCTTTAGTGCCAGAAAAATAGAGTTAATTTACCCACACCCCTCCCTGTGCTAGGTGACTTCAAGTTGCATGGATTTATTGAATAAGTAGTTGCTGTGTTCTGCCATAAGATATTTCTGAGTGTTAACTGGTGCTTCCATGATTTGGTTACAAGACTCAGAGTTATTTGTCCATTGGCACTGTCCTGGTCCTGGCAGCTGGTCTGGCCAGTGATCTAGAGCAGGAACTTTGGTTTTACTGCCAAGCTTTGTCACTCATTCTTTTGGACTTAATTTAACTGCAAAAGGGAAAAAAGGAAGGAAGGAAGGGAAGGAAGAAAGATTACTGCTTATTATAAAGACTGAAAAGAATACGTGATAATAGCTTTGGCCCCTGGGAATTGAGGAATGCATACAACATGCATCCCCAGGTGATGAGGGTGGCCAGACCTCTAAGCAAGTGTTCAGAAAACAACGTGACGCATAATAAAATTGGGATATGCTATTTCAGCCTCAAGTTACCCGACCTCATCTTAGGAGGAGTCTAGAAACAGTTTCTTGGAGAAGGAGGCACTGGAGTTGCAACTTAGAGAGCAAGTGAGGGTTCACTAGGTAGACAAGACGCGGATGCAAGTGGGAGGGGAGGGTGAACCACAGGGACAAACACAAGTGGTTCAGTCCCCAGCACAGGAGGAGGGTGAAGAATGAGTTCAGATGAGGAGCTGAGGCCACTGCTGTGATGATCTCACCTACTGTGTTGGGGGTTTGGATTTTTCTTTTTGTAAGATTATGAAGTTCTATTGAGAATTTGGACCTTCATTTCCAGTCTGCCACAGGTTTACACACTTATTCCCCATGTCCACATATTGCTAGGTTGAAGCAGCTCCCTTTTTGCTTTATTTTCTTGCTGAAAAACATTTCTCCCCTTATCATTAAAATGTCCGTTGTAACAGTTCTTCAGGCCTTGCTTTGTCTGCTGAGCAGGCTGGGAGCTCTTAAACAGCTTGCTGGGGAGAGCAGCAGAGCCACCTCGGGCTTTGTTCAGAGCTCGCCGAGAGTCAGCTCCAGGACAGGGACAGGCAGCCTTGGATTCACCCTGCTCCCTGTCCAGGTTCGTCTCACCCCATCTTTGCCACCTGGTGATGATACCATACCAAGCCCACTCTGTGGAGGTGGACGGGCTCACTCACACTGCTCTCCCTGCTGGGCTCTGCACCTGTCGTTCCCCCTGCTCAGAGCCCACCTTCCTCCCCGTCATCCCTCTCTCCTTTCACTCCCACTCACTTCTCCAGCCTCCTGGCAGATGTCCTTTCCTTTGCACAGCTTCTTCTACCTTTCTGAGTCTGGGCCAGCTGCTTTTCTCCTTCACTCCTTCTCAACATCCTCAGGTGGTTCACCTACTTCCCCTCTCACCTGTAAACACGAGATCTCTCTGCTCCACGGCATCCAGCATCGGCCCAGCACATGCTGAGAGCCAGGATCTTAGCTCCAATGCTGGCTCTGCCACTCACCTGGGCTCACCCACTGCCTCTGCCCCATCCTTTCCATCCTGTCTGTCTCCAATGCCAATGCCCTAGTGCAGGTCCCTGTAGTTGTGTGCCTTGATTGTTTCTAGAACCTTCTGTTGAGTCCCCCATCCCTCCTTCCAGTGGTGCCCTCGGCTTGCTTTCAGGCAATGTTTGTGTCGCTAGTAAAAACTTCAGGATTTATAGAACAACTCTCAGCTCCTGGGTCCAGCTTTCAAAGCTCTTTGCCATCTAATCCCAAACTGCACTCCAAGCCGCTCCTCTCAGGGCTCAGTGGTGCTCCAGCATATCCCCGCCATTTCCTGAGAGCCTCGGCCTCCTTCCTGCTGCTGGGGCCTTTCCACACCCCTTTTCCACCTTGACAAGTTCTCATCTGCCCTCCTCCTCCAGGAAGCACAGCCTCTGTCTAAAGGTGACATTAATGCCTGTGTTCTCTACTCAGCTGTAACTTCCTTAAGTAGAAACAGATGCCTTTTCACCCTGGCCCCTTCCTTGGGACAGCAGAGATGCTTACATGGCACCTCACAGGAGCTGGTATATAAAGACTTTTGGCAGAAACAAATATCTAAGTAGGACAATCTAAGAGGTCCACTTCATTGAGGAAAACTTATATATATTTCCAATCATGAAAATTCAAGCACATTGACAATCTTATGTTCCCAGGTGAGATTTATAAATAATCTACAGCTTTGAAAATAAATTCCTCATGAATCCAATCTAAGCTGAAGTCAGATGGCTGGGACTACCTGAATAGTTGTCCTCAATTTTAGCTGCTTCTTATAATCTCCTAGATGCATTTTGCATTAGCAATTGTGATGAGTTTCTACCAAGTAACTCAAAATCTCATGCATTGGAGTCTGGGCACCAGCATTTTAAAGCTCCTAAGGAAGTTAGAGTATGGAGCCAAGGAGCCCAGTGGCTGAGCAGAACAGAAGAGACTGAAGAACCAGGAGAGAAACTGGCTTATCTACGTCCTAATAGAAAGAGCCCCACATATCAGGTTGAATCATATTTCTTGGCTCTGAAAGCCATGCTTCTAGCCTAACCATCCTCATCCCTGACTGTGTGGCTGTGTGTTGGAATCCAGAGGAACTCTTAAGGACTCCCAATTGTGATGGGTAATTCCATGTGTCAACTTGTCTAGGACATGGTTCCCAGATATTGGTCAAACATCAGTCCAGATGTTTTTGAAAAGGTACTTAGATGACGTTAACCCGTAAGAGCACACTGAGGTAGGACAATCGATTAACTTCCGTCGTGTAGGTGGACCTTTTCCAATCAATTGAAGACCTTAAAAACACACAAGGATTGATCAGTCCTGAGAAAGAGGAAATTTATGCCTCCCAACTGGATTCAGAACCAAGCTGCAGACAAAACCCTTTGCTAGATCTCCAGCCCACTGGACTACTCTGCAGATTTGGGGCCTGCTGGTGTTATAACCACACGAGAAAATTTCTTAAAATTCCTCCCTCTATCTATCCATTCTACCTATCTTTCTGTCTCTCTCTCTATATATATACACACACATATACACACATTTCCCTTCTTCTGTTTCTCTGCAGATCCCTGACCAATATACTGATACCTGAGGTTCTTATTGTTCTGGTTTAAACCCAGACATTTGCACTTACATGAAACTTCCCAAGTGATTCCATGCACAGCCACGGCTGAGAACTACTGTTCTAAGTGTGTCTAAACGGCAGCCTATTGCTAACTGGTTTTAGATTTTCCATTTAGATACATACACAATAAAAATTTCACTGCAATACCATCTTTCCTGTTATGGACTGAACTCGAGTCTCTCAAAATTTCTAGGGTGTTGCCTTTTCCATTAATGTGATGGCACATAGAGATAAGGCCTTTAAGGAGATGACACTTAAGGTCAAATGAGGACATAAGAATGGGCCCTAGACCAGTGTGTCCTTAGTAGAAGAGAAAGACACACCAGGAGTGTGTGCCCAGAGAAAGGCTGTGTGCAGAGAAGGTGGCCCTCTGCAAGCCGAGGAGAGAGACCCCAAAAGAAGCCAAACCTTGATGTTGGTCTTTCTGCCTACAAATACGAGAAATAATTTTCTGACCTTTGTGGGAAATAGAGAAGCTGGTTTGCAGTTTTATTATTTATTGGAACCAATGGAGCAGTTGGGTTTTGGCTGTGGCGGCCCTAGCAGACATGTAACTGGCACAAGCAGGTTTGCTCAGATAAGCCAGCAAGCAATCCAGTGTTTCCACGAACTGGTTCAGACTGAACCCGGATCAGCCGCTTGGCGTCCCTCCACGTGGCTATTCCCCCAAAGTGGAGTTAAACTGCAGAAAGTTTCTGGGATGGGGGTTTTATTGGCCAACTTAAGTAAAGCTAACCCTACCTGACTCGGGTGGGAGCCGTACTGTGAGGAGAAGCAGCTCTTTCCTTATGCGTGGGCTCCAGCTCACCTGGTCCCGGTGCCTCCCTGGCCTGTTCACCCCAAGCACTAGACCCCACGAACCACTCCAGGAGGAACAGCCTTCATCTGACATCACCCTTCTGTGCCAAGACGCCCAGCTAGGAAACCCTTAGCATTAGTATTTCCCATCTCGCCCCCTGTTCTGTTAACAGCATCCTCTTGACTTGGAGGGTGGACCACTCCCTCACTCAGACTTCAAAGCACTTCAGATGCTGTTTCGGGATGACGGACAGATGGAGTAAAAGAAATGGAGATTTTTCAACCACATGGACCTGCTCCCAAACCCTGCCCCTCTCATTGAGGAGCTGTGAGAGCCTGGAAAAATGTTTCTGAGCCTTTGTTCACTCATGGGCAAATGGAAATAAAAGGAACCTTTACACAATCAATGTAAGGGTTGATTGAGAACTTATTTAAGAATGTAGCATAATGCCTAGCACATTGCAAGTGGCTAATATCCCCTTTCTTCGGTGATCTCTTGAATCCGTGTATTTTAATATGGTTTGTGTTCATTCTTGGTGTAGTGTGGAGCACTGGCTAATACTGAGATCGCTGGTGTACCAGAGCTGGAATGTTCTTTGAGTCTTACAGTTTAACTGGTATCACCTACTGGGGAAAGACCTGCCCATGATTGCACAGCAAGTTGTCCTCAGGTGGAGCAAGACCTCAGTCTTCCTGGCCCCAACCTTTTCTAGAGGGCCTGGTGCCTGACAGAGCACACAGCCACCACATTTTCCCATGTCAGGATCACTGCACTGGTGTCACTCCTTCCCGGACAACCTCTAGTTCATCAGGGGATTCTTGACTCCATCAGGCCTCTCTCCTCAGCACTCCTAACGGAAGCGGTTGAGTCACCCTCAGCATCCCCAGGTTAGAGACATCTTCCAAGTTCACAACTCCAGGCCCAGACCCCAAGGCCCCCTTCAGGGCGAGGGCCCCAGAACACTAGGTGCCATGCTTCCCTGGCTTCAGAGACCTTGATTACATAAAACATTGGATTTTATGGCTTTGAATGAAAGCAGTAAAGACAAGTTCACCATACAACACATGAATAAGATGATTATGTTAAACACCAGGAATTTAAACTAGGGGTCTAAGCTGTCTTTCCACAGTTTAACATTTACCTACAGTTTGAAACAGTGACGTGGCACACAGCATCCCTTCCAGCAACCTCTCTGCTGTTCTTCCCACACACCTCCCCGAACTGCCAACACACCCACACACATCCCCTGCAGGAGACAGCCTGGGTCCTGTGAACCTCAGAGCCCTGCACACACTTTCCTCTTTGCCTAGAAGGCTCTTCCCAGTGTTTCCTATTGGGAGACTTTCACTCTTCTGTCAGAACTTACTTAGAATATTATCTGTCCAAGATAATATTTCTCGTCCTTGCTAACTCCCTATCTTGTGGTTATTTAATCCTTATTTTTTATTTTTTTCAGACAGAGTCACACTCTGTTGCCCAGGCTAGAATGCTGGGTTGAACTGATCGCCTCCCAAGTACCTGGGACTACAGGCACCCACCATGCTCAGCTGATTTGTCTATTTTTACTGGAGATGGAGGTCCCACTCTTCCTCAGGCGGCTTCTGAACTCCTGGGCACAAGAGCTCCTTCTACCTCAGTCTCCCAGAGTGCTGACATTACGGGGGTGAGCCACTACACCCAGCTTGATTATATTAAGTACTATATTTGTCTCAAAAAAGAATAATTTTGCCTCTTATTATTTCCCAAAAGTTCTTGCGGGGAATGGCTGTGGAAGAAAGTAGTGTGTGTGTGTGTGTGTGTGTGTGTGTGTGTGTGTGTGTGGTAATTGTGGAAGGTATTATTCACTAAAAAATTGCAAAAGCTGTTGAAGTTGAACTAATCACTTCTCTTAAGGATGAAGTCTTTAATATGATGACTTTATGTTGTGGCTGTCTGTAATAAATGATAGGGAATTCAACATTTCCTAAAACTCATGTACCTGGCACAATTTTAATGGTCCATTCTCAGGGACCAGTGCTCTGTCACATATTCAGGGGAATTTTGCATTCACTCCTAAGTCCTCTGAGGGGAGAGATAGGGGCCTCACCCTGGGCAGGGTGCTATGGAATAGGAGTTCAGTAAACATATATGCATTGAGTCGAATCAACTGAGTCACATTAGATTCCTAATTCTCCAACTCGGGGCAGAGGAGAATCTGGAGTGGGTAGCAGAGCAAGATGAGCTCTTCCTTCTTTCCAAGAATTGACTAATTCTCATCAGCAACAGGCGAGACGCTCAAGCGGCAGCTCAGCTCTGTGGCCACCCCCGCACTTCTGACTCATGGCAGGTTCCCAGAGCCTCCCCCAGGAGGGAAAAAAAAATATGTGAAATGTTTTGGCTGGAACTCAATGGCCAAGAATCTTGCCACCTGCCATCATTTTTTTAGAAAGTGCTATTAATTTGACAATAGTCCTTGTTTTTTGTCCTCACACAGACTGTCTGGAGTGGGAAGAACCTGGCCCCAGCAGGAGGAAGTGGCGCTTTTGCAAATAGTTTGCAGCAAAGATCCTGGTCTCAGCCTGGCAGCTCCCACATGCTGTCTCTCAAAGTAACCGAATGCAGATATGCTAAGGGACTCCAGCGCTTTCAGATTGTTCTCTTGGCTCAGATGACCAGCTGGAAGCCCTTGAAGATATCTCTGGGTTGAGATTGGCAGGCGTTCCCCCCCTCAGAAGATGCTGAGTGCTCTGTTTCCTTTGGCCAGGCTTTGAGGACACTGGCTGCAGTGGACACTGCTAGTCAGAGAGTCCAATGGTTCTGGGTTTTGGCAAAGTCTTTAGAAGGATTTCTTACAGATTCTGGTTTCAGCAAAGGCCACATTATCTTTTTGAAGTATGTGTCCCCTTAATATCAAAATTTGTGCCGTTCCTGGGAAATTTGATACACATGTTCCATGCTGTTTATCTTTAATGTGCAAACCCAATTGCCTTATTATAAGAGGAATTTGATTTCAGGAAAACATTTTGAGCCTTCAATCAGCCCCCTTTCTTTGGGTCAGAAATTAGGACTTTTTTATAAAATCCCCCCAAATCTTTCATTCAAAGGACTCCATCTTGATCCTATACCCTTGGCCCAGAGATTTCCAGAAATACAATTTTAAGCTCACTTGTGTGCTATGCTCTTCCTGGTTTCTGCTCCCCAGACTCACAACTGTAAATTGTAGCCACACAGTTGCAAGAAGCAACATGGGTGTTGAAATGCTGACGCTGGTGCAGAGCAATGTCATGGTGGCCAATGTTTTATGTGGTTAATTGTGGACTGTGGTAAATATCATTTTGTTGTTTATTTTCATTCTTCTTTGTATAAATGGTATTGTCCCATGAGTCCAAACTGGTTAAATTTGTGTTTAGAATCCTTATTACAGTTAGGTGGTATAGACATCTATGATTTCTTGCATTCCAATAATCAGTATTTACCATAAACCTCCCATGTGTCAGGCCCTGGGGAAGCCACGTGCATGAGGGGTGGCGCTGGGATGAAAACACATAATTAAGGGGGGAACTGAGTTTCGAATATGCATCAGAAAAGCATGACCAGGGACGGGGGAAAAGATAAGATTCAGATCCTGATTGATCTACGGACAGCAGGCATGTTTTCTGATCGCACAGTGATGGAGTTAAAAACCAGCAGAGATAAGCCAGCTAACAGATCACAGGTCTAGAAAAGACATGTGCAGGACAGTCAGACCCCTTTTAATCAGACATATAAAGATTATAGCACAAGAATATGGGGAAAAGGGCAAGGGAGGGGAGGGGAGGCGTGAAGATGGGGGGAGGGTGGGTGGAGGGACGGCGATTGGTGGGATCACACCTACAGTGCATCTTAGACGGGTATAGGTGAAACTTACTAAATGCAGAATACAAATGTCTTCACATAGTGATTAAGAAAATGCCATGAAGGCTATGTTAAACAGTTTGATGAAAATATTTCAGATTGTATATGAAGTCAGCACATTGTGCCCCATGATTGCACTAATGTACACAGCTATGATTTAATAAAAATTAAAAAAAAAAAAAAGAATTAGCCAAGGATGTGAGCTCTAGGTTGATGTACCTGAGTTTGAACTATAAATTAACCACTTGCTAACTATGTGAACAGAGGTTCTTATTTATGAGGCTCCTCTAAGTTCCATATCCAGATCCACAAAAGGAGATAGAATGACCTTTAGGGTTGTATGGGGAAGCAAATAAAAAAAAAATGTATGATGTCATGCTGGTTGCATGAGAAAGATAATCCTGAAAATAACGCCTGAGCAAAACAGACAACTATTTTAAGTGGCACACAAACTTTATGGCCACCCTTTATATGGATTTGGGAACTTACAGAGATGATAGAGGTTTTCTAGCTTGGTCCCTATTCCTTCCTTATACAGATGAAGAAACAGTCCAAAGAAGAGAAAAGTTTTGTACAGAATGAACTAATTCTGATCAAGAGACAGCCAGACCCAGATTTCCTGACTCCGAGGCTGGCATTCTTTGACAGTAACAAGGTATGTTCACCTCATCATGTTCTTCATCTGGCCTTCTTCATCTCCAGATTTGAACAGTGTGGCCACTGTGTTGCCCAGTGCTGACTGGCTTAGTGAACTAAGGTGAACGAGTAAAATTCCTTGGAAACACCCAAGTGTTGAGACATAAATATTTCCCTAGATCTTACCCATTAAGTTAAGACAATCATATAATTCATTCCATGGTAACTTGATCTATGAAGACTGGTTTTTATGCAGTTATCTAGAAAATGAATACCCATAAATCTTCAAGGAGGCTTGCTAACCAAGCCTCACTCCCTTCTCTTCAGCATGACTGCCCTTCTCAAATCAGGGAGGTCTCAAGCCCTGGGATTTGCCAAAGTGAACCAAGGTTGATGCGAAGCTGAGCACAAACATGGTACCTCTCCTGGGAGGGTCAATTCTATTAGAACTCTGGGGAGAAACATTATTTTGTATGAAAATACAGATATATTCAAAGATATTTAATTCATTGTGTAGATTAAAATAAGATAGAAACTTGCAATTTTGTTTTTAAACAATAGCTGACATTTAAGCAGTGATACACAGGGACTGTGCTAAGGACTTAATATATTAGCTCACTTAACCCTGAAAGTAACCCTATAAGTATGATAAAATCATAGACGCTGACAAGAATTAAATGTGAGAGAGGGGAAGGGAGCAACCCAAGCCACACAGCTCCTAAATGTACAAGAGATTCAAATACAAGATCACCTACCCCAGAACCTGTAAATTTAACCCTGACGTTATATTGCCTCTCCCTCTGATATTTACAGGGAAGGCAGTTTTGGCTATGTCACCATAAAGCAAAAGAGTGTTCATTCACTCGGGCCTGTTGGCTTTGAGTACACAGTGGAAAATTTTGAGAAACCTTGGATTCTAGCTTCCCCCATGGCTGGTGACAGTTATATAACATGCACATCAGTAAAAGAGCTGAATTGCAAATAGTCTACTAACCTGGAAGGAATGTCTGAATGACTCCCACACCACACTAGTGCTAATTCAGTTGGGAGAATTTTGTGGGTTTGCTGTGATTTTATTGAAATAAAGGGTTTGGCTATCATAGTTAGTAACTTGAGTGTGCCTTTTGATCCATGTAGAAATAGTTCATCTCAATGACATTTACATGTTATTCTTAACTGCCTGAGGAATCAGATAATCCTTTCCCCAGAAGGATGTCTGCAGCTTTCATAATTTGTGCAGGAAAAGCATCCGGGAAGGAACCAGTGTCAGGCAGGCCTTGAGGCAAGATTTCTGGGTTGATGATTCAGATACTTTTATAGCTTTGGTTTTCACGGTCTTTGTTTTTAAAAAGCAGTTTGAATGTATGTGAGCTTTATGACTGTGTGAATTCTTAGGAAGGCAGCTGAGAGTATTTTGCCCCATCTATGCAGATCTCAGAATGTGAGCTGGGAGGCAGGAGATGACACGATTTGTTTCGAGGTTAGCCAGTGCCCAGGAGAGTGAGTAGGGTGGAACCTCCTCTTCCAATATGCTCAGCCCGAACTGTGCCAAGAATGAACAGACCAGGAAAAAATATTGTGTCATAAACCCAGGCCTTGAATTTTCACCAAAGCTCTCACCAAATGGTGCAGGGCTGCGTCTCGGGGCCAGACTGTTCTGTGCAGGATGTGAAAGTTCACAGTGGAAGAACTCCAAAGTGCATGACTAGTCTGCAGTCAGAGGAAAAGTACCACGCTGGCTGTGACTCAGTGCTACAGCATCTGTTTGCAATGGCAGTGGGAGAGACTCAGATGCTAAGGTGACTATCTCTAGCTAAGGTGTGCAAGCACAGCAGTGGTGGCCACTGCAAGGCAACGTCACGCTGGCCAGAGAGCCAGGCGTCTTCGGCAGCGTCAGCAGATCTGAGATCCACCTGCCCTGTTGTACTCCCTCACTCAGCACCTCACGTCCAGGTTGCTGGGGTTGATCCCGCCTGCTCCACTCACATTTCTCAGATGGAGCCTGATTATACCCTGCCCTCTCCATGGGGGCTTCTCCTTTCTCTCCTGGCTAACTGAAATAGTCTCCCATCAGAGGCCTTGGCTCCTGCTATCAGTCTCACCCTGCAGACTGCCTAAACCCCAGCACTCATGGGGTTTCTAGTATCCAAGTTTGACTGTACCTCTGTTCTGTACATAAAACCTTCTGTGGCCTTTGGTCATCCTTTTGGATGACAATGAGGTGTCATCCAAATTCCTATGCATGGCATGGATAGCCCCTGATCTGTGATCCTGGCCTGTGCCTCCCTCCCTCGCTTCCCACATACCATGCTCTGGCCCATCAGAGTGCCTTGATCTCTCTGGGTTCTGTGCCTTTGCTAATAGCACCTGTTCCCTTTGTTTGTGAAATAGGGTGACTTCACAGCAGGACTGCTCCTCACCTGTAGGGTTAACTCATCCATATCCACCAAGGAGCCTCCCTGTTGTGCTGACACAGGCAGTCTCCCAAGGTTTCCCCATAGTCTTGCCACACCCTCCCACTGCTGAGAGAGTGGGAGTGATCTCTGGATCTTGTCATTTCCACCTGTCTTTCCCTCCAGACTGTGAGCTCCTTAAAGACCAAGACAGTATTTTATTCGTCACTGTGCCCACAACACCTCACAGTGAGTCCAGGCCCAAGTAAATTCTCAGAAAATCTGTGCTAAATTAAATGGAATTGAATTTACTTTATGCAAAATTGAGGAGCAGAGGAGATTTAAATGGATTATTTCTCTTCCAAGCCACATGTCTGGATTATGCAAAAGATAAAAGGATCTATCTTTTTGTGACCAGTGACAGCTCAGCTCCCAAAGGCCAATGCCAGGGCATAGCTTTTTAGCTTTTCTGTGGGTATCCGTTTCAGAGGGAAGCTCTGCAAGCAGCCCCCAACTCATTGTGCCTCTAAATTGAGCAGATTACCATTTGGGACAATTTGTATGGCTACACAAATCCGATGCTGCTTCCTTTCAAAAAGCCACATCTTTATTCGTCTTCTTTGCCCTTCTGATCTTCAGAATTAGTTCATTTGTACACAAACACATGGCTAAGGCTTACGGATTGAAAGGGAAGCAGAATCACCTCTGCTTGTCCCTCTGCTGTGTGGATAAGCAGATATTTAGAGGAGAAGCTAGTTTATGGAAATTTTCCAATCAGCAGGCTTCGACATCCAGATATGTCAGTAGCAAGGAAAGGGACATATTTCCAAGTTCACTTCTGTACACCTGGCTTATGCAAGATAGGCTGGGACTCTTATTTGCCTGTGGACCTGCTGGTATTCTGGGAGAAAGAATGGAGAGAGTTTTGATGTGGATGGTTGAGAGCAAAGGGATAAAGAACTTCAAGAAGCAGTGCCCTAGACAGGCAAGGAAAGAAACCTGAAGTCAATTACACTGGTCAGCTTTGAAATCCTCTGAACCTCAAATATCACTATGGAAAATGAAAACAAGGAATATACCAGATGATCCATGAAAACATTCATGGCTTAGTCCATGCCTGCTGCTGTAACAAAAATACCACAGACTGGGTAATTTAAAGACAATAGAAATAATTTCTCACAGTCTTAGAGGTTGGGGAATCCAAGATCATGTTGCAAAGAGATTCCATGTCTGGTGAGTGATCTCAGCTTCCAAGAGGGTGTCTGGTGGCAGAAAGGGTGAACACTGTGTCCTCAGCTGGAGTAAAGGTGAAAGGGGCATGAAACCCTTCTTATTAAGGGCATTAATCCTATTCTTGGGGGCAGAGCCCTCATGACCTAATCACCTCTTTAAGGCCTCATCTCTTAAAGTTCTCACATTGGGGATTAAATCTCAACATATGAATTGGAAGGAGACAAATTCAGATCACAGTAATCCTCCAGTGTAGCCCTAGAACATGTGCTATGTTCCTTATTTTGTTCCCAAAGGGTGATAAAAATAGAAATGGTTGGTGTTACAGACCAAATTTTTATGTCCCCTAAAATGTGTATGTTGAAGCCCTAACCCCCAATGTTATGGTATTTTGAGGCAGAGCCTATGGAAGGTAATTAGGTTTAGATTAGGTTACCAGGGTGGGACTTCCCTAAAGAAAGTGGTGCCCTTATAAAGAGAAGGAGGAGGAGGACAAAGCGAATGAAAGTGAGGTCTTGTCTCTCCCCACAGAGACACACCAGGTGAGCCCAAAGTGAAAAGGCGGCTGTCTGCAAATCAAGACGGGGACCTTCATAATCTGGCCACTCCTTGATCTTGGACTTCCCAGCCTCCAGAACCATGAGAAATAAATGTCTGTTGTTTAAGCCACCCAGTATAGGGTATTCTTTTCTAGAAGTCCAGGATGAATGAAACATTTAGGCCCTTGTTAGGTACAGAGAAAACTGTATACGTAGAAGCATATCATGAGATGAAGGAAAGAGCATAGAGAGTGTTCGTAAACCAACCAGAGATGCCGCCTTGTTTCACCAGCTTTGCAAACCTGAGCAACCTGCTTGCTGTCTCTGTGCTTCAGGCTCCTCCCTGCAAAGTAGCAGTGATGCCCACCCCGTGGGATTGCTGTGCTTGTTCAATATGGGGACATATGTGATGTGATGAGCCCCTGGTGAGGGTGAAGGCAGAGATGCAGCTGCGAGAAGAGAGGAGGAAAGGTAGAGGTAGCTGCTGCTGCATTGAAGCTGCAGGAGAGGAGAGAAGGAGTCCGGGAGGAGCTGCCCAAGCAGGGGATACTGCAGAGCTATCTAGGTACATAACGAGCCACATGAGGCCAAACTGGAGAAGAGACCTGCAGAGATTAGAATCCCTGCTGCTTCCCTATGGTCCTGGGGCCTGAGTCCAAAGCCCAAGGACAACTTCCTTCATAGGTGCTTCCTGGCCCCCTCCCCACCCCGGCTAGATGAAGTAAGGAGTGTGAGCTTCCTTGCAGGAAGGAATTGAAGCAGAATCCCCACTGACACTCAGGCAGATGATGGGGTCAGTCCCCGTAGGACTCAAAGGCCCCTTGTTTTGCCTTCTATACAGCTGAATGTAAGATTTAGGATGGATGTTTTATATAAGGAAAAAGGACCCTGAAGTCTATATAATGCAAATGGGTATTCCATACTTACCCGCTTCCTCCCTCCAGGAAGCTGAAGAAAGCTCAGCTCCTGAAACCCAGAGGAGCTAAACAAAGAACTCCAGCATCCTGTCGTTCTGACTTGTGTGATTCCAATTTGAATCACACTGCAAATGTAAAATGACTTCATTTTCCTGTGCCAGATCCCCTGGGGATTTCAGACTTGTTTATGCTTCTCAGAAATGAAGCTCAGCCTAGCCCAGGCAAAGGAAAACACTTGTATAGGCAGGAGGCTGCAGGAGCCAAAACATGAGCAGAGTCTATTCAACCTCCTTTGTCAAAGCTCATCCTCTCCGAACAAGGAAACTTCAGTGTCGAATGTCCTCATCTTGGCAGCACAGTGAGAGCTGCTTTCATGTTGGGGTTTAGAAACCAGCCCTCAAATAAAAATTGAGTACTGAGAACCCAGAAAGATCACCTTACTCATACCCAAAACTCTGCTCTCAACATAACCTTCACCCTGGCTTTGTCCCTAGACATCATTTATAAGCAGTGAGCCCGTCCCTGTCTCTCTCTCCCTCTCCTCTCTCTCTCCTTCTCACACACACACACATATATCTGTCATATCCCATGAATAGTAAGTGAACTTGGTTTTTGGATTCCTGGACATGGACCCCACCTTTGCAGAGCCAATTGTTACCTGTGTCTTTTCACCGGGTTAGATATCTGCTGCCTGCCACCAGATATCAAGGAGACAACACACTCACGGTTTCTGACCTCTCATTCCAGATGGGAGAGACTGCATGGCTCGGGTTTGGAACAAGCCCTGCTTCTCCTCAATGCTGTCTTGTCATCTACAAGTTAGTGTGCACTCTCAGGCCGGCAGCAGCCTGGAGAGAGCAACCTAAGTCAATGGCTGTCCAGGGCCCACACCAATGGCACCTGCCTCTTCATCTTGGCCTCAGCCTTGCCTGCTTTGCCTGGGCTTGTGAAGGAGGGAGGCCCTGTATTTCCTGCTTTCCATCTCACTCTTTTGTCCCTAGGAATTAACTAAAGACAGTGAATCTGAGCTGCACAGCGCTGAACCACTGTGACAGAATCAAGTGGGTTGTGCCCTGCAATGCTAAGGAAGCAAAGCTGGCATGCCAGGCAGGCTGATACAATGGATATACCAAACCAGAAATAAAAATACTGTACCTGCAGAAAGGATCCTATACAAAGAAACAGCTGTTTTGATATACTTAACCAAGCAATGGAAATGCTGCACCCCAAGAATCTGGTGAGTGCAAATAGACCCATGTGGATTTTCTATAGAAAAGACTTCTTACAAAAGCATAGAGAGAACAATAGGTGAATTTGGAGATATCAAAAAGGCTGCACAGGAGATCATCTCGGAAAGGAAATTAGCATGTGTCCCCGGGCAGAGATGGAAATAGAGGAGGTTTTGGAAGGGGCCTGGAGGATTTATTAAACCAGATTCATAACACAAAGTCAAGGTCCTTCTGTCTCTAAATTCTTGTGCGTCAACTTGTATTCAACAGAATGAGACTTCTGGGTGGTGAACTGCATTTGCCTCTTTTTATGAAATCAGTTGAAACATATTCCTTTATTCTCCATGAAAGGAATTTAAGTGAAAAAGAAATGTGTTTGCAAGTGACAGTGCCTCCTCCTCTGGGTGTTCACAGGCCCCACCTGACCCAATGTCCTGGCTGTTGTTATTCCAGACCAGGGCCAGGCATTTCCAGGGATGGAAGGAGAGGTGGGAGGAAGGGTATGCAGGACAGCAGGCACAGGCCTGGGACCCGGAGTCCTGGACCTCACCCCCATCTCTGCCATTTACTCACTGGGGGACCTGACCTGAGGGCACAGAGGCATGTCGATACACACCGTATACCAGTGTTACTACAGTTTTGAGATTAGGGACTAAGGGCTTTATTTTGTAAATAAGGAAACACAGGATCAGAGGCATTAAGAAACTTTCCCAAGGTCACACAGAATGCCGGACTCCAGGCTCCAGGCTCCTACTACTCCAAATACCTCTGGAGGCCTCATCTCCCAAGCCCTGGGCTTTCCCAACTGAGCAATGAAAAGAGAAGACCATGCTGTCTGCCTAATTTGTCCAGCTTCAAAAGAAGATAAATATGAGAATTTATAATCATTGACATGAATATTGCACTACAAAGACGAACAAAAGACATAAAATGCTGATCACACATTTACAAACAACTTGAATGTCGAAGATACGCAAAGAAAAATGTTACTGATTAATTGGGAGCTTTCACTGGTCACAAATAGAAGCAATATAGCATATTTGATGTATTTGTTTAAGAAGAGACTAAGCTTGGGAGCAAGGGTAGAGGAGAAAGAAACTAAAGAGAATTGAAGTCATCCAACCCAGGCTCAGGTCTGTCTTCTGAAATATCCCGTCACTCAGAAATGAAGGAAAACCTTATGCATATATTAGATATTTAAGCTGCTATTGAATCTAAACAAGTTTATTGACACAAGTTAAGCACCTGGGAGGATTATCATGGCCTTCAAACTGACACAGTTCGCCAATAAAGTGCACGTCTAGAATCTCAGAGGAAACCCAGGATAACTTCTGGAGATAAATGAGGCAATCTTATCTTCAGCAGACAAAGAAAAGGATGCCTACTAAACTTAAGTGACTTTTCCAAGTTCGAACGGCTGTTAAATGTAATGTGGAGGCACTTTTTAAGTTGTTTTTTATTCTGCTGTGTTATCTGTCTCCCAGCGTCTGCTCTAATATGTGGCAAATCATTGGCACCTAGGAAACATTTTAATGAATGAATACATTTCAAATTTAAAAATCTGCCCTTATAAGGATGATAAAATTGTTCTTGTCTTTGCATATAAGTAGAACGAGCATCTCTCTGCCAGTTTCAATAAAATTGAAAGCCGAGGTTTCCCGGGAAATCTGCCTTCTCCTAAAATTACGCCATTAAAAATACTTAAAAATTAATCTCTCTTTTTGATACACATGGAAGACAGGATAGAGTTGCCAACAGGTATGTTCAGTAACGTTGTAGTAAATAAAACAATCACCCATAATTCTTAAAAACATTCAATGAACAATTATTATGTACTAAGCCCTTGACAAGCCGTAATGACACCTTGCCATACCTGGTGGCATCAGGGAATTCACAACTTAGGGGAGCAAAACAGGCAAGTGAACAGGAAATTATTATATACATTGGCATGTGTATGATACAGCCAGACAGGTGATATGACCTTACAAGTTAAGTAAGAAATCGGATAAGAGGATCCTAAGCCTGCTTAGGGGAAAAAAGAAGATGTCAGTGCACAGTCGTGGTGAAGCCAAGATCAAAATGATTTGTAGGACTTTGCCTTTCTTAAAGCTGACAGTGACTTTGAGATAAATTTTGGTTGAATCTCATCTCCTTGAAAGGTCAGGCAAACCCAGAGAGGATAACTGATGAGCACAAAATCACATGGGGGTGAACGTCAGTGGTACATAGCAGAACACAGGGCTCCCAGGGCCAGGACCAAGGTGGACTCTCTGGACACACATGTGGAACACAAAGGAAGACCAGGAATAAATGATGTCTCCTTGTTGCCTACATGGACTGTCCCCCGAGTCACATAAGGACCACGGGAAGTACATATGAGCCTCATCCTATAGGACAGAGGAAACACAGGCCCCAGCAGTGATGAGCCCTGTATTTAATCTCAGTCCCCCAATCCAAGTTGACTCCCTCTGAGGTAGGTGTATTGTCCCTTTTACACATGGGTGTCCCATTTTAGACACATTACTGTGAGCTCAGAACCACAGACTTCCAGGAGCAGCGAGGTCACCTGCAATCACACTCAGAATGGATCAGACACTTGCATGTGGTTTGGTCTGGCTTATTGTCCACAGGGCTTGAAGAGGTGGCAATTCACAACTCACTCTATGGGGAATAATGGAAATGATTGCTGTGCTCTGGTCACCCCCAGCCATTAACAGCCTTGGTCAACGATGATTTCATTACAGTCCTGTCTAAAGGAAGGGGATGAATGAGCTGACCTCTCCTGCTTCTCCATTCCTGGGCCCTTGGGATTGTCTTTATTGGGTTGAGGTGGTGGGAACTGAAATATACATCTCATCTGGAGTGATTTGTTTTGTATATCCTTCAAGATTCATGAAACAGATTGTTAGAACAGATCTTTTTATTTTCTTTTTTGTTATGTTTTAATACTATAGTGTATGTAATGGCATAGAAAGAACTGTTTGAAATCTGCTATATTCCTCCTTATTTTAAACTGCCTCTCTTCTGCACATACCTACATATGGTGCTTGAGACACTGGCATAAGTAGGTAGGCAGCACAAAATTTCAAGAAAGGAGGAGATTTTGCATTCGAGTGTGCCCACATATTTTTATCAGGGCTTTCGTATTGGGTAGGGAAATGGATGAATGTGTTCTAATCCTTTCAGTCATAAGGTATAGCAAAAATCAAAATTTCCTTTCACATCAGATTAGAATGTTCTATAAATCATGCTTTCCTGTTGTAGCCAATGTTTATACATGGTAGTTTCATGTCATGAAAGTCAACAGGCATGTGGTATGTGGTTATTGACTTACCGTTTAGGCCCTTGACTTTGAGTCTCTTAGTCAATTGAACTGGAATGATTTTTTTTTAAGCCTACTGGGTGATAAAGTTCTATGCAAGAACCACAGATATGCCTCTGTCCTTAGGAGATCACAGACCAATGGTAAACAGAAGTTCAAAAGAGTGGAAGATTAAACACAAAGATTTGACAAACCAAATGCCCATGAACCACAGCTCTTTACACTAAAGTGGCTGGATGAGCCACCCACAATGGGAGAAGGACAAAGACAGGATATGCACTAAATTTCATGCTGGTGGTCTGCCCCCACTCCAAAGGGATTTTAATAAATCATTGACCAAGGAAAAGAAGCCAAAGCCACCTGCTGAAGTCCAACATACTAGCTCCCTTCTCTGTACACACCGCACAAGGATTTGATCTACCACGCCTAGCCCTCTAGCCCACATTCAGTGCAACCACCCCATTTTTGGCTCTGAGCCATCCTGATTGCAACAGCCTCTCTTCAGAGAAAACAAGAAGAAAGGAATGACAACATGTGGCCAGTGCACATGCTATGGCTAAAGATGAAATAAAATAAAAAGAAGGACAACAACTTATAAATATTCTGGGAAATGGATGTTTTCCAGCAATAGAAGCAAATTTTAGATGACTATTGCTTTTTTATTCTCAAGAAAATATAAACGTTAAAAACATCAGATCAGAGATAAGACGGCAAAATGAAAGACAAAAGGTATTACAGTGATAAAGAAAGTAACAAGGGAAAAATATGTAATACTATTGCAGAATTTTAAAAATGGAATTAAAAGCATCAATAAACAAGAAAAATCTACAACAGCGGCATAGAGGATGGAATGAAAAACTTTCCAAAGAATAAAGGAAAAAAGGACAAAGAATTTAAAGGTATGTCTTAGTAATAGACAATGAGGCCATTACTTCTGAATAATTAGTGTTGCAAATATACTGAATAGAATTTATTAAACAGAAAAAAATATTCAACTATGTAAATGAAAAATTTCTGGAAATGAAGACTTTGATTTGCAATCCTAAAGAGTGTTTCAAAAAGAATTCATAAAGAATGACTAACATTATCTCATATTTTGATAAAAATTACTAAACCTTGGGGATAAAGAAAGATACCAACCCATATCCAGGCAAAAACAGTTTACAAAAACCAACAAAACTGGATGGATTCAGAACCTGCCACAGTGACATTGGATGACAGAAAACAGGGAAACAATCCTGTGTGTACTTTGGAATAAAATGATTTGTGACCCTAGAATTCTACATCCATCCATATTCTCAGATATACAAGGATAAAGGAAAAATACTGCAAATATACTGTTCTTAAAAAATCTGTTTTAAGATGTATCCCACCCAATGGAGAAATCTCATTTTTCAAGGTAACAAATTTGGTAATTCATATAGAAATAATACATCCAGTGAAAGACTTGACTGTGAACTTTTAAAGTATTAAGGAGTAATTACAGCTAAAATTTTTGAGGTTATTTGCGTATACACGTATTTGTTAAATTATTTTTATGTAGGTTGTACCAATGCCTACTCCCACCAGCGTGTGAACTCTGCTCAGCCTCAGGGATTTAATTTCTCCATAACATGCCAATGTGAAAAACCCTGTTTGTCGTTTGTTGCTTTTTTTAACTCACTAATGCAGAGGGAGAGCTCCTGCATGGGCTTATTAGCCACCTTTCAGCTTTCTAAAGGGTCATCCTAGCCACCCCTGCTTCTGTGAAAGAAGAAAGAAAGGACTCACCTATTAGAGGGTTTCTCACTGCAGACATGAACGGACATCTTCACTTCCCAGGGAACAGATCCATTTGTTCATGAGGTTGCTCTGCCTCTAGTAAGGAAACTGGACTGGGCCAGCCCACCACTGGCCCTGGCAGTGTTCCTTACCCACATTGTACTGGGGGCCATGCGGGGGAACTCCCAAGTCAAATGCAACACACAGGCATGGAGACTTCAGCCTTGAACACCTGAGCAGAATGTCTACAACTCACAGCCAAGGCCAAGCATCCTCAGGAAGGCTAGGAAAGGAGAAAAAAAAGAAACAATGGCTCTAGATTGACAACCAAGAGGCAATTTTTATTGGGGGTTAGTTGTTTGCCTTCAGCACAGTCTATATATGTATGTCATTAGAATATTCTACATTCACCATATGAAGTAAAAATATCAGTAACATATTATATGGACAATGCAAAAATATTGTCACTGGTATGTATCTGGTCACCTCCCTGGATTGCTTACTCTAGTATTTGGAATGCTTGTGTATTTCCAGGAGGCTAAATCAGGTAACCCAAAAGAAGACGTCCAGCACAACATCTGGCACTCAGTGAAAGTTGCTTTTAGTTCCAAGCAGCTGTTTTGATTTTATGACACAACTCGTGAAGGAGACACTGCATCTGGCACTGACCACAAATTACTAAGTCTCATTGTCAGGGGCCAGGCCATGCCAATACTGAAAATACAAAAAGTGTCCTTAAATCGTTTTCATTTCTTGAGTAATGATCATAATTACATGAGGACAACATGGGCTCCCAGCTCTCAATGGTACATGAATTCTTTTCATCCAACCATCTTTAGCTTCTTTGAAAGTCTACTTCTAAGCTAGAAGGGTTTGAAGAGTTCAGCTCGCAATAAGAGGGCCCTCTTGGATTGAGACCCAGAATGGAAAGAAACTTGCCCCTCACTGTCATTTCTTAGCCTGCCAGAGCAGGTCTTCCTTTAGGGGGTGATTTTTTAACATGCCAAAAGTGCAGTTAGTAAACTTTATTTTGCAATTTTTTTTAAATGCAAATACCTTCTCAAGGGCAAATGCAAGGACGGTATCTTTCTGCATGTGTATCTTAGTCCCTGACACAGGGCCAGAACACAGTGAGTGATTGTCCGCTATGCTGATTGAACTGCACAGTCACTGCCGGCTTCCTCTGGCTGCCCTGTCAGTGACTGTGGCCATGACTGTGGTCTCCTGTCTTCTGCAGGGTAAGTGCCCCTTCTCTTCAGGCTGCCCTCCTGTCCCCATCCCAGCAGCACCACAGACCACAAAGCAGGAAGGCAGTCGGCAGTAACTCTGTGACAGTGCAGACACATTCAAAGACCCCGGGACTGTTTACTTTTGTCTAGCGAAACTTGACAACAGCTTCAATCTATTTATCTTGAAAAGCCTCAGAGATAATACCAATAGTTTGAGGGAGGGGAATTAGTCATAGGCAAACATGTTTTCCCGATATTGTCCCAAGAAAAATATTCCCCTTCAACGTTCTCTGGTTTCACCATCGCCTAATTTATGGAACATTGCGTCAGGACCCCGAGGTTCAGATTTCATCCAAAATTCTGCCAGGAGAGTGCTGGGCTGGTCAGACCTCATCAGACCTTGGAGGACCCCTAAAAATTTGTCTACATTGCCATCTTATACATATGAAAATTTCAAATATGCCTTCCTCCTGCACCCCACCAGGACTGTACCTGCTATTATAAGGAAAGAAATGTTTGAATGACAAAATTTGCATCAGGCTGTGTTTTACAACTTTGCTCAGTTTGATGTATATACATTCAAATCATGACCGCCATTTTCCTGTCATTTGATACATGTGGACTGCACTCTGGGGATATGGTGATAAGTTAGACAGCCCCGTCAGGGAGCAGATGTGATGACAGAGAGAGCCTGAGCTATGGCAGAGGAAGGTGAAGCCCTCTGAAAAGGGATGTGTGTCAAGAGGTCTGAATTGTGTCCCAAAGGATGAAAGGAGTTGGCTGAGAGGATGGAGAAAGGAGGACACCGCAGTTCTATTATTCCACTAAAAATATTTTAAAATCTTCTAGTTGGAGCACTTTAGATGAGGGACCCCAGCACTTGAACTATCAGATGCTAAGGTTACAGAGGTGATAAGCACTTGGCCAATGGAGATGGAACTTCTAGGACAGGGCATGAATAAAACACAGGTGTCCTGCCCTGAGGCTCCCTCATCTGAAGAAAAGGGACCGTGCCACCCTGATCGAGTGTGGAACACCCCCCCCCACTAGAGATAGGGGTGAGCTTGCAGGTGCAGACGGAGCCAACGCCGACTGCAGCCCACGCCTCTGATGTGCTGCATGGGCTGTTCGAGTGCACAGGTCCCCCCAGCAGAGTTGTGTAGGGGACATTACACCAGACTGTGCAGGATAGCTCTGTTGTCACTGGTAGATTTAGCCACTTGGTAAATGAACACACAGTTTTGGGCCTGGCTATCAGAGATAACCTGTGGCATCTTCTGTCTCACAAATTTCTATTAGGTATCACCAGAGGCTTGGCTAATTGCATGGGTGTCAAGATGACTGCGACCAGCTGTGCCTTGAAAGCTGCCCCTGCACTCCTGGGCCTACTCTGGACCTACACATCACTATAGGAGGGAGCCCAGTGAGCCAGGCAGGTGCAGACACAGAGGCACCCTCAGCTCACACTTTACCCTCCTCCCTCCCTCCCACGATGTCCTTCTCTCTTTGGTGTAGGATGGCTCCTGAAGTATGTGGTCACTTCTCAGTTTACCCATTTGGGTTTTTTCAAATAACCACGTTATAGCTTGTGTACACATAGCTTGGACAAGCCACAGCTTGGATTACCTGAGTTCTCAGCCTGTGTCCTTCATTCATACCCTGCTGTCAGGATCCCCATTCCACTCAGAATAAAAACCAAAGTTCTCTCTAAGTGTACAAGGACCTTGGTGACCTGATTGTCCCCTCTCTGGCCTGTCCGCTCCCTCCCTCTTCTCAGGCACTCTGATCAGCCACTCAGACCAGCCTGGCACTGAGCACATACCAGGGATCCAAAACTAAGCCAGGCGAGTTCGTGGATGAAGGGCTTGCAGCACTGAAGCAATTTCCTGTGAAGCTGAGCCTCACTCCAGCCCTCCTGCTCCCTGGATGATGCTTCACGACTTCAGTTCTGCTGGCCCAGTGCCTTGTATACACCCAGCCACAGCCACGTTGTCTGCTCTCTCTCAACACAAAATGCCTGCTATTTTGTACTGCCAGCCAGCTCTCACAAGCCCCTTTCTCTTTGGGACACTACTGCACACCTCTCCATGTTTCCCACTCCAGACGTAGGATATTATTCTGCAGTTCCATTAGGGCAATCTAGAGCCACCTGTCGTCAGCAAGGCCAGCATCTCAGCTGTCTTCTTCACAGTACCCTGAAGTAGATACAGTTGTCCTCACATGAAAATTGAGGAGCTAGGTTCACAATGGATCTGGGACTTGCAGGTGACACACAGCTATATTTTAACCCAAGCCAGTGCATTGAGTCCAAAGCCTATCCTTTTCTCATGAAGAAAGCATAGAGTTAAAAATGTGAGTATCCCTGGTCTAGAAGGAACTTTAAAACTTCCATCCACCCTCAACGCCACAACCCCACCAATATCTTCATGGTGGCAAAGCCTTTTGTACGTGCAAATATAAACAATGAGTAACTAATAATGGAGACACTGGACTACCAAAACTTTGAAGATCTGGATTTTTATGAATTAAATTCCTCTTGCTTAAAAGTTTGAACCTTTTATTTACTGCTTCATTACTGAACAATATAGCTTCTTCAGGAGAAGAGCAGGTCATCTGATTACAGCAAGTGCTAGAACACTATTTCTGAAGTATGACTTTATCAAACAAGAAATAGGGAGCCGTTGAAGGTATTTGAGGGGTACAGGCACATGGTCTGTCTATTCTCAAGAAATAACAATGTATGATGAATCTGATGGTTGGACCTAGTGACAAAGGAATCACTGGGGCAAGACAAGCAATGAAAAAAAATTAAACAAGTGCAGAAGAGGTGTGGAGGAAGAGGAAGGAAGATTGAGAAGAGATATCCTTCCTTGTCAGAGCATATGCTCCAAGAGGGAAGAAACATACTGCTCTTACTCATTGCCCTATTTTTAGCATCTGGGAACAATGTCTGGCAAATAATCAGTGCTTAACAAGTTTTATAGATGTTATACCTACTGTCATGGAGGACTTGAAAGAACTCTGAGTACTTTAGTAAGGAGAAGGTGGCAGTCAACAAACCTAATAATCATTTCAGAAGAACAGTTTTCATTGGTTGAATGGATGGACAAAAGGTGAAGAACTAAGGGTAATTCCCTATGGCAGAACCCAGAGCCGGGGCACCAGCCAAGTGTGGCATGCCTGGAGACTGAGGGACAAATTAGGAAGGAAAACAGAAGGGAGGGCACACGCTGAACAGTAGTGGGTGTCAGATACTCTCTGCAACTGCTTGAAGCACCCACTGTGATTCCTAGGCAATCAGCACTCATGATTCACTGGACAAGCCTGCCTCTGAATTGGGTAAGGACGTTCCAGCCATCCTGGTTAGTAGATATCACAAAAGCCCCTGATCTCTCTCTTTCCTTGATTATTGATACCCAGTTACCAAGATCTAACAATTAAACATCTGTAGTATTTCTTACATCCCCTTGCTGTAGTTTGGATGTTTGGCTCCTTCAAATCTCATGCTGAAATTTGATTCCCCATGTTCAAGGTGGTGCCTAATGAAGGTGTTCGGGTCATAGGGGTGGACTCCTGAAGAATAGACTAGAGCCTTCCCTGGGTAGCAGGCAGGTTGGTGGGTGATTCTAGCTCTGTGAGTTCTGATGAGAGCTGGTTAGTAACAAGAGCCTGCTGCCTCCCCATTCCCTTTCTGTCTTGCTTCCTCTCTCATCAGGGATCTCTGCACATGCTAGCTTCCCTTCCCCTTCCACCATTCCTCTCTCATCAGGGATCTCTGCACATGCTGGCTTCCCTTCTCCTTCCAACATGAGTGGCAGCAGCCTCAGACCTCCATCAGAGGAAGATGCCTGTGCCATGTTTCTTGTATAGTCTGCAGAAGCCAAATGAACCTCTTTTAATTAAAAATTGTCCAACTTTGGATATTCCTTTATAGCAACACATATGGCCTAAGATACCTTCCTCCTCCTCTCCACTATCACTGTTTGTTCACTTTTTTTTTTTCTTGAGAAAAAGTCTCACTCTGTCACCCTAAGTAGAGTGCCGTGACATCATAGCTTACAGCAACTTGAAACTCTCGGGCTTAAGTGATCCACCCTCCTTGGCCTCCCTGAGTGCTGGGATTGCAGGTGTGAGCTATCTCACTGGGCCTGCCTGTTCCCTCTTCATCTCCATTAGGCCTTTCACCTGGACCACAGGTGCGTGCAACTTCCTTGGTGCCATGTGCCCTAGACATGGCCCATCCTAAAAGTCACCAATCAGTTATTGTTTCCTTAAGTGCAGTTATTATGGTGGCCTCCTACCCAAAACTACTCCAGTCTTCCCTTTGCCTCACCAGGCACTGCTTCTTGATTTACCACCAATGCCCTCACACATTTCCAGGCTCACCAGCCAGCCTCATTTCCCACTGCCAACTTCACACATACTCCTTCCCTCAAGCCATTCTCTTGAGTTTTCACCCATTCTCTCCCCATTTCCTAAACCAGAAATGCCACTCATCACATACCTCAATTGCCACCTTTCCTGCAAAGCATTCACTTGGTCTCTTCTTGGACTCCTCAAGGGAACTCATTTGAAAACCTTTTATGATAATGATCATTTTCTGCCTTGGATTATGCTCATCTATGCACATATCTTATTTTTCCTAATGGATTCTGAGTTTTCAAATGAGAGTGACATTTGTATTATTTTTAACACTCTAGAGGTCTAGTCCATTATTTGAGCTAATTTGTAATTCAGTAAAAGGAAATGAATAAATGAACAGAAATATGAATGTAGTTATTATATAAAAATAAGTCTAACAGAAACATTACCTTTACAGTCACTGGAAAGGGACAGATCATACCTTGTCCTAGCTGGGAAGGTGTGTTGGAATCACGAGATGACTATTTACATAGGCAGTATTTAATGGTTTTTGCCATGAAAGGCTACAAATTGATGTTAAAAATAAAGATGCTGCAGAGATAAAGAGAAGATGGCCATATGTGATAATAAATTGCTAAAATAAACAATACAGAGACCATCCCTTATAGGGTGCCTAGAGAACTGCTAGGAGACCCTTGGCACTTTGCGAAGAACTTTCAGATGGCGCAGTGTAGGCTGTGAGCATGACCACACTGACAACTATTAGATTCAGAAACAACAACTAATGAGAACAAGAGCTAATATTTAATGATCACTCACTATGTCTTCAGCATCTTCCATGTGACTTACATGGACCAAATTAGTACCTAATTTCAGCCTTGAAATGATGCTATGAATTAGATAAAATATGGAACATGAATCTCATTAACTTTCCTAAGATTGCTGGTCTTTCTAGTGAATGAACAAACATCCTAAGTTGAATCCCCTTTCATATGATAGTGGGAGAAATTCTCTTCTGCCTTTGGAACTTAAGCAAGATCAAATCACCACTTCCTAGTCATAACTGATGGCCTCATAAGAAGGAGAAAGGAGGAAGGGATTCTAAAACTCAATGAGATCTGTGACCCTATCTACACATTTACCTAAATGCCTCTCTGTGTGTTTTCTTTAAAGTTTGAACTTCTGGCTAAGACTTTGTTGAAAAAATACTTTGAATAGACTAGTCTGTTTGTGGATATCTTATCTTTGTAAAACTCCACTTTAAAAGTTGTACGCTGGTAAAATGCTTCACACAGAGCACCAAACACACACAATGCTCAGTAAAGGTTAACTATAGATATCATCATCACCAAGTATTCTCATTGGCTACAGCATTCACAACTTTCATTTGCATCTCCTATGAACTTAATAGACCATTTTCATTTAACAAATGTCGAAGGCAAGGGCTTAAGGTATTAGTGACTTGTTTATAAGGTCTCAAAGCCAATAAGTGGAGGAACCAAATTGATACTTTCAGGATCAAGACCAAGTTCTCGACTAGAGACCTCATGTGTTCTGGCTCTTGTGTCCACCTGCAGCCTCATCTTGCCTCACCCTGCTATGCCCAGCCCTCTATGTTGCCTGCAGTCAGGTAGCAGTGGGGGGAGTGCCCACGTGGCCACCTTTGAGCTTCCCCTGATGTGCTGCTCTCCTCCCACCATAGTCCTGCACATAGTCCTGACCTCTCCTGTAGTGTTTTCACAATCTGCTCACCTTCCCCTTGAAGCCTATCAAGCCAAGGGCCATCATATTGACCTTAGTCCAAAGCCAGGACCCCTTATTACACATTCTCATAGAAACTTAACTCAGTATGTGATTACATCCTCATGGTTGAGTAATGTTTGAGTCTTCCCACGGTGGATGACCTTCATGAGGATCATTATGTTTTCAGGTTCTTGGCACACGTAGACAGTTAGAAACAAATGTTAATAAGTATATAAAGCCCACTGTCCTCACATTGTTTTTAACTCCCACCACATCCCTATAATCTTTCTACCTACAGAAAGATTGCTGAGCTCACCACTCAGCTTATTAATATAAAAGGTTTACTTTGTAAAGTTATTTGAGAAAGGAGGAAGGAGTAACTGGTCTGTTATCAGCAAATGCTGGGCCTGAGACTAAAAGTGATGTATAAGGCACCGAAGAGGCTGTGCCTAAACTCTTCCATCTGCATGACAGTGTCCTGCAGAAGACCCTCAGAGTGCTGCCACTATTCTCTGCCTGCCTTGATGAGGCTTTTCCGGGAAACAAAGGCCAGGCTCTGTGGCGTCCTGAGCTCCATGTGGGAAATACCATTTGTCACTGTGGGTAACACTAGCCTCAGTTCCTTCCAATTTGGCTGGAGCCCACACTGACCTTGTGGCTTTGAAGCCATTGACCTCAGTGATAGTTCCCCACTGTGGGGTGATGGTGAGCAGGCACACAGGGACCGGCCTCACACACATGCCACCTGCAGGGCAGTTCATAGCACGCATGTATATTTTCCCATTTTAACCTCATTCCAACTCTCTGAGATAAAATTAAAGTGCATCATTGTTCACTGTCTATGGCTAAGAGAAAAAGCTCAGAAAAATTACATGACAAATACAAGATCATGAACATGGCAGTAGAGCTTGATCTTAAACCAAATCTGTCTGGCTCTATCACAAAGGCTCAACAGAGCAGAGGAAGAAGGAGAAAGAGTGTCCTGTGTTCTGGTCTTGGAGAGGTAGAGAATATGGTGATCCTATGAACCACTGGCTCTGGGATCGCAGAGAGCCTGGTAGGTAGTTTGGTTCAACCCTGATGCTAAGCCAGTTCCTGGGTGATTCCTACAAAACAAGTCAGCCCACTCACTGTTTGACTAGAGAAACATGGGGAGAATGGAGACAAGAAGAAGGCCTGGTAGTTCTCATTTTTGCCCCAGACTTTTGATGGTAGGATGAGCCTGCACGTTGGACTAAGGAGACCTGTGCCCAGCTCCAGAATGTCATCACCTTGGGCAGGGAACCGCACCAGGTCTGTTTTCTCACCTGTAAAAAGTGAATAGAAGTTCTCAGTCACAACTCATAGTCTGCCTTGGATCTTTTGGATGAAGTAAGGGCCAGTCAGATCTTTTCTCTGGGCCTTAATTTCCCTAATCCCCCTCCCCAGAATGACAGGCCAGACGAGATGGTCTCACCCAAGGAGTGTAAGACTTTTTATACGTCAACTCATGACATTCTTTCAACAAATCTGTGAGGTATGTATTGTTATCCCCCCAGGACAAATGAGGAAACCAAATGCTGGAGAAGTTAAGACATGGCAGCATACTAGCAAGGCCAGACAGAGAGCAAGAGTTAAAACCCAGGACCAGACCCACATTCTTGATCTATGGATCTTCTCTTAGTTTTACCTGGGAGCAGTAAAGGTGGAAAATTAGGAGTGGGAGGAGAGACTATGTTAATGATTAAAGGGTTAGGAAAGAAAGAGAATAGAGGCCCAGAGAACTCCACTTGGTTTTCTGTTGTCGAGCATCAGGGCAGGCAGTGGAGGATGTCTGTGCCACATTTCCATATGCACCTGTAGTCTCTCTGCCACCCAGTTAGGTGTCAGTTCGACCGGGGAGAATTCTGAGACCTTTCCACCCCCGAGCCAAGGATGTCCTCTTCTCAACTCTTCTCACGGCACCTTACGTTATCACATTTGCCACACTTTTAATGTTTATGCACATGATGCATTTATTGCCTTTGTCTTCCCTTCAACTTCTGGATGCAGAGATGGGACTTCATTCACAATTACAAAGTCAGTGCATAAAACAGAGCCTAGAGCAGTTGTTTCCTGGAATAAATAAGTGAACATGGGGATTTAGTGTGTGTTTGCTGCACAGTTTCAGGGCTCACAGCTCATCCTGTGCCTGGACAACCTATGAAGTAAGGGTTCAGCAGATCAAGGTATCTCACACTGTCAGGACCCTAAAAGCTGTGGGAAACACATGAGTTCCTATTACCCAATGACTCATGTCTACCTCGAGTTTCATTCTGAGTTTTCACATTCAAAGCAGAAAACATACTTCTTGGGTAACTCACATCTCAACTAGACCTCAAGTATATATTTGCATCATTTCCCCCAACTCATAGTCTTTTTCAACCCTGCTGTTTACAGTGGCATTTCATGAAAGCATAGTGGTTGTATAGGTAATAAATCAAGCTCCTACTCCCCTAGAGCCTCTGAGACAAAAATCACGCAACTTACTAACTCTTTTCTCCTTTATTGAAAATTCCCCGAATCTATTCATAAATGTTGTTAGGCTTTGATCCACAGGGACCCACCCTGTACTATAATTGCTTGTAAGGGATTTACTTTGGAAAGAAGACCTATGTAAGCAAGCAGTCTTAGAAGTTGACTTTATAATGTTTCTTTTCTTTTTTATTTTTCTAATGCATTTATAGTTATAGTCTTTCTGCTAAACAATTAGTATAATAATGACTGCCCTTCATTCATTCAACAAACATCTGTTAAAGTGTCAAACATGCATCAGGTATTGTTATAGGAATCAAAGGTACAGAGATAAATGAGATTCAGACCTTGGCCTTAGGGTATCTTCTAAAGGAAAGAGACTTAAACTAAAAGAAAAAAAATTACATTAAAGTGAGGGAAACTTATTTCTCCCAGAAGATCAAATACATATGATCTAGTAATCTATGTACTTGTATATACTTAATGCTTGAACTGCTAGTCCTGGAATAGTCTGACTAAAGGGAAACTTTGCTTATGAAAAAACTCAAATTCAATTCTTTCAATTTTTTTGCTTTAACTCAGAATTTTATTTTTGTTGTTGTGCATCTATTACAGAAAAGGAAAAATAAAGTAACAAAAAATTAACCTTTAAATCCCACCCATAGATTACACCCTTAGTTTGCCAGTTTTCTGCTCTGATTCTGCAGTGGGGGCCAGAACAGTTGCTTTCAGGATCGGGCAGAACTAAGGGTTCTTCTGTTTTCACTGATGCAATAAGCGTCAAAGAAAGGCTGAGACGTTTTAGCAAAAAAGTTCTTCTAGCTTCAATCCCAGTTTGGTTTCTTTCTCCAAACCAAACTGAGAATCAGAAGAATGTAGAAGAAGGTGGTACCTGCAAAATTATTTTTCCCAATCCCTCCTTTTACAGGTAAAGGAGACTGCTGTTCAGAGAGGACCATGCCCTGTCTCAGGTGAGACAGCGATGTTGGTGGGGACGATGGAGAGGCAATCTCAGGTCTTCTTCTCTCATGTCTTCTATCCAAAGAAGAATAAAAATGACAGAGAGTATTTAGGAGTGATGGTTTCATACTTCAGATTGGTCAACAACACAGCATTTTGTGTTATATGAAAGCTGAACATTCACTAATGGATGAAGTGGACCAAATCATGAAGAAAATGGGCTAGGTAAATTTACACTTGTTTCCTTTATATCTTCCAACCACAGTGCACTACAGAGCTCCAGATCTAGATATTAAACAGCCTGTTACTCGCTTCCACCCAAAGGTTTCACGAACACACCCTAACCTTTGTCATTATCTCCATTTCACACCACCCAGGAGACCACATCTCTCTCAGGGGATGAAAACACCACTCGTCCAATGGCCAGGCCAGAAATCTGCAAATCACCCTGACCTCTTTCTCCAGTATTTCTCAAATCAATCCAGTTTGAAAATCAGTCTACATTCAAAGTGAGAAGTAAGACATCAGATGGTGAATTAGAATTGGAGGGAGAATGGGCAACTCTGTTACCTGAAACTCAGGACAGAATGCCTTTCTACTATTTTATACTGCCCTCTTTTGAATGATTTCACTTGTAACAACCATTCCTAACAAGCAATCCTACTCTATGTCTAACCTAGGGCCTTCCTGGATTTCAAGGCACACTAAAACCACAAAAACAAAATACATATATGTCACAGACACACACAAACACATACACACACACGGAAATGAGGCAACATGATGACAACCAGCCAGAACAGCAAGCACTATATTAAATACTGCGGAGAATTTAGACACTAAAATTCTTATAGGGGTATAAATATTTACATATATGCTAAAATAAAATAGGGAACCCAAAGAAGGATTAAGAGATCATAAAATGACCAGGATTTAAAAAACAACAAAATTTTTCTGCAAACTAACACATAATAATTCAAAGTGAGTTGACCATTGAATTTAAATAAGTTGAGAACTGATCTCAAGTAATTATCCATGATGCAGTAGGCTGGCTAACAGTCAGCACACCCCAAATTAAGAGCCTAATTTTTTTGAGAGGAAAGTACAGCTCTTAATTAACTTTATACTGTGCCAACTTAATTGTTATAACTTCTAGACTAATGAATAAGAAAACGTAAACTTTAATTTTCCAAACAGTAGAAAATAAGGAATGAGAAATAATATTTAATCTAGCCACAAAAAGTAAGAATTTTAAAGAGAGAGAGATGGGATGTAGAAAACATAGAATTTATAAAATAATTTGAAGTTTGAAAGCAATAGCATGAAAATATAAAAATTATTAAAGTGTATTTTAGAAGAAACATATATGCTCCCAGCAAGAGTTCTACCTAGGACACAAAGATATAGAAATAGTTCCATGTATATAAGACAAGTAGAAAGTGAGGTTAAGCACAGAATGTGGAGGCTCCTGAAGTCACTAAATCCTGCAATGTTTCTGCTTACTAATTTTCCCCCAAGGAGAAATATCACCCTTGCTTGGAGCTCTGTGTTCCTGGGGATCTGTTTGTCTTCACTGACATCTTAGTGTGAGGCCTTAAGTTTTTACCACTATCATATCTGACCTCACACTGTCTTGAAATGCTTTAGATGGCTCATTTCCTTGCAGCAGAAATGTCACAGACTCCCTCCTTCTTTGCCTTCCCTACAGATGTCAGCAGTCATAGTTTCTTTTATTAATCCCTGGGAGAGAAAAATAGGCCATGCTGATCCACTGTTTTACCAAGATTGACCCCCTGCTATTGCTGTGTCCAGAGACCTCATTTAACACTGCAGGTGAGCCCAGGATCCAGCTGTGAGCAAGGGCATGGCCACTGTCCTAGAAAGTAGGGTCCAGAAAGAGTCTTTAACTGGAAGACTCCTGTTCTGTCCTGACTCTGCCTTTAATTGTGCCAGAACTTTCTGAACTGCTGATTTCTAGGGAAAGACAAGTCATCAATGGCTTTGACCCATCCAGCTCCTCCAAAACCCTGTGAAGTGCTTTTTTCAAGCCCCCGTTTGCCAGGTTAGGAGCCATTTTCCTCAGTCTGTACAGATAGGAGATTACGCAGAGCCAAGATAGTAATCTGGACTTCTGAAGCTGAATCTCAGACCCTGCTCCTACACCAGTATGCCCTGTCTCCCCTGCCTGATGATGGGAAAACTGAATGAAATGTGTCCAGAAGGTATTTGGAATTCCATAAGCACTAGACAGATACCCATAACTGACATTGTCCTCCAGTGTCTACTGATAGGAATTCTGCCCAAGAAGATTAATCCATTACCAAACACACACATGCTAGGATTCCAGGAAAGTATTCAAGAAAGAACCCAGCCAAGATGAACATCCTCAAACAGGGTAACAAGTTCCTTAGTTTGACACTCTGAGATTTTATTCAAATGCAAGGGACCAGAAGGGAGTCACCCTTGACAATTTTTCAGCCATTTAACTTTAGGGCCTTTGTCTGTTCCTATTTTGACAGGGGACAAAAAAGAGAATCCAAGTTCTTGAGGCATCTGTAGTGAATGCTGCCACTAGGGAAGGGAACGGACAAGGGTGTGGTCCTCAGAAGCCCAAGGTCAAATTACCTGCATGAGAGAAGCAGGCCACCTGTCCGTGGCCACAAGAATGAGGTGCCCTTGTCAGGCTGCTGCAGCCTGTTCTGGATTTATAAATTATCTCCAGCAACCTGTTCAATTGATTAACTAACTGATCCAGACTCTGTAAGCTTTATCCCTTGAATGCCAAAAATAAGTGTACGGTCACGGTCAATTTATTTGAAAGAGAATAGAGAAGCGATTCATTTGATTGTTACAAGGAGCACTTCACAAATAGTAACAACTAACATTTATCAAATGTGGACTTTACTTAAGTCAGGTATTATTTCGTTTAATCATTTCTTCATTTAATCTTCACAAGAACCTTTCACTAGGTATCAGTAAATACTACCACTATGTGACTTTTACAGGTATGGAAACCAGAGCCCAGAGAAGTTATACAACTTTCTCCAGGTTAAGACTTAAACTCTGGGTTGCCTAATCCAGGAGTGTTTGTGCTCTTGACCTTTGTGCTATAAAGTCAAATGTCGGTTGGGGCAAACCCTCATTCTGGTAGGCAGCGGCTTCCTGGGATTCCAAAAGCCTCTCTAGCAGGGTGTGAGGGAACAGGGGAGCTGGTGCTTGCCTGGCCAGCCTGGGGCTGAGAGCTGGACACCTTCCAGGCCCTCTACCCAGCGCTGACTTTGAACTTTATTTCTATGGCTCAGTAAGCGCGTTTTCTAGAGAAAGGGCATTGAAATTGACTACAGAATGCATCATGTCAAAAGTTAAAGCCTAACGGCTTCAAGTACAAACTTTTGACGGTTTACAAATGAGGAATAAATAGCAAAAGTGAAGAAAAGGAAGTACAGGAAAAACACCTTCCTTAATTGGCAGAGACACATAACAGATGAGTAACAGGAAATGCTGGAAGGTAAGGTTAAACGCTAAAAACGGAGCATCTCAGGAAAGATCTTCATCACAGAGAACCGCTTCCTTTCACTCCGGTTCTGAAAGCTGAAACAAGTAGTCTTGTTCCAAGAAACCGGTTTTCTTAAAGGCCAAAGAGCAAATGTATTAATGTGTGCTTAGGGCCTTTGGCGAGTGATCTAAAGGGAGGGTCCTTTTCCTTCTTCATTGAGGTGCATGGACTTACCCATCAGTGGCATCAGAATAAGCATACGATTAAGTCAAGGGTCAGATTTGATTTCTCAGAGCATCAATTTCCTAACAAAAAAAGTAGGACAAAGCCTTTACATGGCTGTTGTGGAGAGGAAATAAAATAATGCATAGGGGGAAAAAAGCTGTAAAGAATACTTGTTAGGAAAAGGATCCACTATAACCAAATCCCTCTCTTCTTTGGCTTCTGGATTTAATCCAGTTTCAAGACCATAGTTTAGCAGTCAGCTATTGATGTGATCTAAGTTTTTAAAAGACTGCATCTTGAATATTTCAATTTATCAAGCTGGTATGCAGATATCAATCCCAGCAATCCGAGGTAAACGCTGTTTGCTAAAGAATTTCCAACTGGGAGTTTTCCAACTGGGAGTCTCAGTGTGTGACACACCTTTTGGGGGCAGGACACAAGTATAAGAGGGACTTTACCTAACAAATGCAATCAGTGTAACCTGGTTTCTTGAACCCTCAATGAATCCCCAAAAATAAAAAAAATAAAAAATTTCTAGTGGCACCTGGGGCTCAGTGGGTAGGGCACCAGCCCCATATGTGGAGGGTGGTGGGTTCAAACCCAGCCCCAGCCAAACTGCAACAAAAAAATAGCCAGGTATTGTGGCAGGCGCCTGTAGTCCCAGCCACTTGGGAGACTGAGGCAAGAGAATCTCCTAGACCCAGGAGTTGGAGGTTGCTGTGACCTGTGACGGCACGGCACTCTACTGAGGGTAATAAAGTGAGACTCTGTCTCTACAAAAAAAGAAATTTCCAATTAGTCTTATGGAAAACTAGTAACCTAAGCCAGAGAAGGAGGGCAGCTCCTCTTAACATTTTCCTTAGAAAAAAAAGTATCCGGAAGCACAGGTCCTTGGATGATGGTGGGAAAAGTCACAACTTATCCGTCATACTTAGGGCAATTTACATAGCTGTGATGCCCAGGAAAATATTGTTACAGGACCCCCTCATTCAAAAGCAGAATAAAAGGAAATAGGTTAAAGCAGTCTTTTTTCAACCTTTTTTATCTTATGACACACTTGGGCCTATAGTTAAACTTTCATGGCACACTTAAATTACGTTGATCCCCCCAAAAAAACGGGTAAAAAAAGATATACTTACTGTGCTTCGAACTTCTTTAGAAAATTATTAAAAGATTTTGCGGCACACCAGTTGAATATCGCTGCAGTAAAAGTACTAAAATATAAGAATTTTTCCTTTAAAAATACACTATTAAAGGATGATGGGGTACTAGTGATACATGACTGGCATAAACTTACAAATTACAAAAAAATAGTATTTCAGCATCACGATTTTATACAATGCAATAAATAATACTTTATTAATGTGATGTCTTCCTTGATCATATTTTTATGTCTTGTTTTTCTGAAAATTCATTTAGCAGGCCTTCAAAAATTGTAGTTTTTGTAACTTCAGTTTCAATCTACATCATTAACAGTGAAGTTACTCACTCTCGGAAAATGCAACATCACGAATGAGTTTTGATAAATGTTAATTTTGAGAAGAACCTTTCTGCTAGTAGAACTGTTATCGGAGCGATGAAGAGTATTCTATGAGGTTGTGAAGATAATTTTGTAGGCTGTGAAAATTCTGATAAATTATTTCAAAGTATAAATTAACACACAATCAGTTTTAAGAAAGTTGAAATCCAACGTAAAATACAAGACTGGCTATTAAGTGCTTCCTCTGCCATGTCCTACAACTTGTGGAAGTCATATAAGAAACTTGAAGTGGCTTTGTGATTCGTATACAGGTCAGAACATCTGTTCATGCATTCTGTTGCTATAGTTCCAACCACCATGAAAATTAATCTTTAAAGTATCTTCCTCAGAAATAACTGGCTCCTATGGAGCTTCATATGAAAATAGTGTTCATTCCACTATATATAATCTGATGATTAAATTTAAGTTTTTTCAGGACCTGTAGATATTTGCAGCAGTTTAAAAACCTTCAAAACCTTTAAAGAGATTCTAAAATCTCTAAAGAGTTCTAACAACTACCTTATATGCTTTATTACAATTTCTGTTTTTACACTTTTTTAAACTGAGTTGAAAATCACATCCATACAATTAATCATCTGACATTATACAATTTAGTGTCATTCCATGCCTTCACAAAGTGACATTTGGTTATAAAACTACCACTTTCTTTTTGATCCAGTAATCCCCCTACTGTAAATTAACCCAGAGAGAAAAGAAAAAGTCATTTTATCAAACAGCAGTTGCATATTTACTGCAGCACAAACGACAATTGCAAAAATATGGAATTAACCCAAGTGCCCATCAATACACAAGTGGATAAATAAAATGTGGTATATGTATACCATGGAGTACTATGCAACCATAAAAAGGTGAACCACAAACTTTTTCAATGACCTGGATGGAACTGGACACCAGTGTTCTAAATGAAGTATCACAAGATTGGAAAGACGAACACCACATGTACCTGCTACTATGGGAACTAATTGTCCAACACTTTGGGCACATGTGAAAGTAAAACTCAAGGGAAACCAATCAGATGGGTGGGGGGGAATGGGAAGGATTAAATTAACACCTAATAGGTACAGTGCACACTACCCAGGCACTCTTGCAACTTTGACTCAAACTTTACAAAAACAATTCATGTAACCAAAGCGTGTATACCCTTGTATATTCTAAAATACGTGTATATTCTAAAAATTAAAAAACAACAAAAATACCACCTCTCTCTAGCTTTAAAATGTTTCAATCACTCCAGAAAAGCACACCAAACCCATTAGGCAGTCATTCCCTATTCCCAGCTTTTATACCCTGGAAACCACTGACCCGCTTTCTGTCTCCATGGATTTTCCTACTCCGGATATTCCATCTAAAAGAAATCATACAATATGTGACTTTCTGTGTCTGGCTCCTTTTACTTAGCATAATGTTTTAAAATTCATCCAAGTTATAGCTGGTTTCATACTTGATTCCTTTTTAAGGCTGATAAATTGTACATAGATAACATCATTTATTTATCCATTCATCCATTGATGGGACATTTGGGTTGTTTTTATCTTGTAAAGTCAGCTGCTTATGAACGTGTGTGGAAAAGTATTTGTTTAACATCTGTTTTCAATTCTTTGGGGTATGTATCTATGGGTAGAATTGCTAGTCATATTGTAATCCTGTTTAATTTTTCAAGGAAACACCAAATATTTCCAAAGTACATGTACTACTCTATATTCCAAACCAGTGTGGTATAAAGATTCCAATTTCTACACCCCTTGCCAACACTTGTTATTTTCTTTTTTCTTAATAGACATCCTGGTGGAAGTGACATGGTACTAATTGTGGTTTTGACTTACATTTCCTTAATAGCCAATACTATTGAGTGTCTTTTCATGTGCCTTTTGGACATGCATATACCTTCTTTAGAGAAAGAAATGTTTGTTTTAGTTTGGCCTATTTTCAGTGGGTTGTATTGTTGAATTATGAGTTCTTTATATATTCTGGTTGCTAAAACTTTATGTCACATACATGATTTAAAAATATTTTCTCCCATTCTGTAGGATGTCTTGTCACTTTCTTTTATTATTATTTTTTAAGCCCAGCAATTTTTTTTGCAGTTGTCATTGTTGTTTAGCTGGCTGAGGTCAAGTTTGAACCTGCCACCCTCAGTGTATGTGGCTGGTGCTGTAACCATTGTGCAACGGGCTCTGAGCCTCGATTTCTTGATAATATACTTTGATGAACAAGTTTTTAATTTTTATTAATTCCTTTTATCTGTTTGTCTTTTGTTGCTCATTCTTTTGATGTAAATTCTACAAATCCATTGCCAAATCAGAGGTTATGAGAAAGTACCCCTATTTTTTTTCTATTAACTTTATTATTTTAGGTCTTATACTCAGGTCACTGATTTCGTTTTGAGATAGTTTTTGTACATGGAGTGAAGAAGGTATCCAACTTGGTTCTCTTGCATGTGGGTTTCCAGTTGTCACAGCATCATTTATTTAAGAGACTATTCTTCCCCAGTTGAAAGGTCTTGGCACAATGCCTGAAAATCAATTGGTCATAGGTGTTTGGGTTTGTTTCTGGACCCTCATTCCTATTCCATTGGTCTGTGTGTTTATTTGTACATGCTGTTTTAATTACTATAGTTTTGCAGTAAGTTTTGAAATAAAAAAAATGTGGAGAGCCTCCAATTTTGTTTTACTTTGTTTAAATACTATTTAGGTTGCCTGGAGAACCTCTAAGGTCCATATGAATTTGAGATTGCCTTGTCTTTTCAGAAAAATTTAAAAGGGATTGCATTGATTATATAGATCTCTTTAAGGAGAATTTTCTTTACAATAATAAGTCCTGTAATCCATGAATACAGGATGTCTTTCTACTTATTTAGAGATCTTCTTTAATTTCTTTGAAAAATGTTTTATAATTGTCAGTGTACATGCATGTCTCTCATTTCCTTGGTAAACAAACTAACTAAATAAAGTAAACTAACTTTATTCCAAGCTATTCTATTCTTTGGATGCTATTGTAAATAGAATTGTTTATTTAAGTTCCTTTTTCAATTGTTCATTGTTGGAATTTAGGAACACAACTTCATTTTGTGTCTTGATCTTGTATGCTGAAATGTTGCCAAATTTCTTTACTAATTCTAGAGGTTTCTTTGTGGTTTTATTTTTAGATTTTTCTATAGAGAGAGGATGTCATCTCCAAGCATAATTCTACTTCTACCTTTCTAAAATGGATTGTTTTTATTTCATCTTCTTTCTCTTGCACAATTGTCCCGGCTAGAGCTTTCAGTACAAGGCTGAATAGTAGGACTGGGCACTGTGGGGCTCTGTGGTGTTACAGGATGATGCTGGCCTGTGTCACTTTACCACCTGCCCCCAATTCTTTTCTCATATTGAGAAACCTTCTTAGTGAAGATTTGTAGTGGATTTTGAACTCTAACTTGTTGAAATATATAAAAAATACCACATATTCAGATGAGTTTGCAGTAACAATTGGTTGACATCAGGAAAGGCTGACATTTATAAGCCAGATTTCAAAAGAAAAAAAAAAGCACCCAGAAAAAAGACAACTTTAGATAATTGGACTGAAATATGCTCATCAAGATTTAAAAAAAAAAAGCCAAGAATGCATTTCTTCTATTGTGATCTGTGTGTTTTCATGAGGATACTTTTAACTGTAATAACTTCTTTTTAAAAACTGTTAAATAACATGATTCCTGATCACCGAATGCAAATAATTAAACAAAGATTTTTTAAAAGAAGCATACTATTTCATACTGTTCTCACTAAAAATAGTATTAATAAATAATTTCAGTTAAAATACTTTATTTATTGAGTTAAAAAATAAATCATTTTAAAATAAGGTATGTTAATGTTTACAATGTGTATTTGCAAAGTGAATTTAAATTACTTAAAAATAAATATAATAGTATGTCAGGATACAGGCTCAGATCTTTTTTTCTTGATTGTGTTCGGTAATAGGGTGATCAAAAGGCTTTAAAAACTGTTGTCACAGACATTTCTGTGTAGGATGTATATATAAAACTACCCCATAAAATCAATGACATCAGTTCTTCTTGCTGAATCTTTCCTAGCTCACATAGCACATGGCATAATATCTTGCACATGGAAAATGATCAGTAATTACTTGTCGAACAAATGAAAGAATAAATACACATGAGTGTGTAGTTACTGATCTGCAAGTAACAGCTGACTGCCCAACTGCCAGTTCTCAGTAAAGGAATTATTGTCATGCCTCCCAAATGCCTTCATTGTAAGTCACCAAGGTCAGGGAACCGACATCACTTCCCCTCTCACTTCCTTTCTACTCTGAGACATGCTGCCAACATGTCTGCAGTATTCTCTCTACCCAATAGGTATATGCTAAATATATACTAAATCAATTCAGGCACATGTCCATATGAAACAGATTTAAATATTTACATAGCAAACAAAATCTATGAAAAATTCAATGATCTGACAAAAAATATATAAATGTTTAAAAAGAATGCAAGGGACATATTTTCTGCCTTTCAGTTAAAAAGATTTTCAGTAAAAGTTTTTCATCCTTAATCTTTGAAAATTGGGGTAGAATACCCCCACCTGACAGTCTTCACTAAAAAAAATGCTAAGACATAAACTCAAAAGCCATACATTTGGGACACAGGTTAAAAACTCTTTTGAAACATATTTATAGGCAATCAGTTATTGTTGGATGGAAGGGAAGATTTTTTATTTTCAGTACAAATATGTAAGCAACTTAGGGTGACATCTTCCCAACACCTGTGCTCATGCCTCAATCTTTGGGAGAACAAGATATGACAAAGAATTTTTACAAATTTTACCTGTTACTATTGTTGAATTTCTGGTGAAGGGCACTTCTGTTTTAGCAGGGGTGGTATAGGTGATGTGAACCAACTCTTCCACGCAGGCCAACAAGCAAATTAGAAAATATCCTTAAAACATAGAGCCACCCCAAATGATGGGAGATATAATAGACATAAATTTAAAAACGCAATAATAAGGATCCCAGTGCGACCCTATTCACCAAAACCATCTACAAATTTAATTCAATATTAGCAAAAATTCGCATTCTTTTTTTTAATTGAGAGACTGATTGTCAAATCACGTTTCAGATGACCTGTTCTAATATATAAGGCTGAGCAGTCATACCCTGTTTAATATTTTTCAGCACCTCCTCATTTCCCTCAAGATGAAGTGCAAACTCCTTAAAATTGCTTCCCTCAGTTGGCTTCCGCCTCCTTCTTCATCCTGGGCTCACCTTCAATCACCTGGAAGTGGCACCTCCAAGCTTTTAAAACTGCTGTTTCTTCTTCCTGGAGCACCTTCCCCCTAGCCTAACCCCCTTTGTAGAGGACGCCAAGAGCCAGACACCTCTGAGCTAGATGATTTGCAGCTGGGGGCGGGCCCTCAGGCAATTCGTCACCAGGCGCTCATTGTGGAGAAAGAGCCCGACCCAGGCCATCCTTAGGCAGGTAGTCATTGTCTAATACTCCCCTCGCCTGTCTTGTGCTGTCTCAGTAAAAGGCTACTACGGAGGTTGCTCATGGCTACCCTGCAATCAAGGTTAGCCCACCTCCTGCAAGCTTGTATTTCTTTCTTTTTTTTTTTTTTTTTGGATTTTTGACCTACTAATTATATTTCTGGAATTCTATTTCAATATAGTGTATGAATACACTATATACACTGAATACAATAAAAAAATATAAACTATAAAAATGTTCTTTATATTACCATTTGTACTGAATGAAAAAAAATGAATTATGGAAAATACAAGAGTATGTAGATAAAATAAATCATGGCATTTATACATGTTGATACATTTTAGATTTTTTTTATTTTATTATCTTTATCATTAAATCATAGCTGTGTACAATAGTGCAATCAAGGAGTACAATGTGCTGGTTTCATATACAATCTTAACTATTTTCATCAATATGATTAACATAGCCTTCTTGGCAACTTCTCCGTTATTATATGAAGACATTTGTATTCTGCATTTAGCAAGGTTCGCCTGTACCCTTCTAAGATGCACCATAGGTGTGGTCCCACCAATTACCCTCCCTCCGCCCCAACCTCCCCTCCGTACCCTCCCTCCCCAACCTCCTCTCCCTTTGTCCTCTCCCCTCTCTACCCTTTTGTAACAGAATGTTCATTGCAGCCCAATTCATAATTGCTAAGTCATGGAAGAAACCTAAATGCCCATCAATTCACGAATGGATTAATAAATTGTGGTACATGTATACCATGGAATATTACGCAGCCTTAAAGAAAGATGGAGACTTTACCTCTTTCATGTTTACATGGATGGAGCTGGAACATATTCTTCATAGCAAAGTATCTCAAGAATGGAAGAAAAAGTATCCAATGTATTCAGCGCTACTATGAAGCTAATTTATAGCTTTCGTATGAATGATATAACCCAACTATAACACAAGAATATAGGGAAAGGGGCAAGGGCAGGGAGGGGAAAGGGGAGGTTGGGGCGGAGGGAGGGTAATTGGTGGGACCACACCTACGGTGCATCTTAGAAGGGTACAGGCAAACCTTGCTAAATGCAGAATACAAATGTCTTCATATAATAACTGAGAAAATGCCAGGAAGGCTATGTTAATCAGTTTGAAGAAAATAGTTAAGATTGTATATGAAACCAGCACATTGTACCCCTTGATTGCACTATTGTACACAGCTATGATTTAATGATAAAGATAATAAAATAAAATAAAATAAAAGAACTCCATGGCCAGGTGGGTGCATACTCCAAAGAGTATTAATTTGCATAATAAATACTTCAAAATTCAGGAGATTATAAAATAGCAAGTACTGCTGAGTAGCTATATTAGGGCTTCTAATAAAAAAAAAAGACATTTAAATGCAATAGTTTGCTTTTGAAATGAATTTCTCCTAAAATCTTTATTTTGAAATAAGATTTCATTTATTTTTTAAAGAGCTTTTAAATACTTTGCACATTTCTTTAGAAGAGAAGCAGAAATATTCCAGTTCCAAAAAAAAGGAAAGAAAAGTAAATAACCTTTGTTAAAAAAAGAAAATGAGCCATTAACAATTTTTTATCTGTTAAAAAAAATTCTGCTGGGAGAGTGTGTTTCCCATCTGAGAAGAACATGGGACACCAGTGGAGAGGTGTGGAGTCAGACCGTGTCAGTAGCAGGCAGTACACTCAGGCAGTGGGTAGACACAGAAGTCATTACACAGGAAAAAACTGTAGCCTGTTTATGCTAATAGGAAGGTAGGCTTTGTCTAAAATACCATCTGTGGTTTTTCAAATGACTCAAGTGTTCCAAGTGCAGTTTCTACTTGCTTGACATACTGTAAGTGTTTAACAATGGAAAAGATATAGCTTTTTAAGTTAGTGTATTTTTATAACAAATGTCACAGTTTAAATGTTCTTACACAGAACTTCTTGATTTTTTTAATAGCATTCGACTTAAGAGATTTGTACGTATATATTACCTTAAGCCACTCAATTAATTGTGCATTTATGTCAATGAACTTTTTTTTTTTTTTTAAATCTTGGCTACCCACTGCGATGGGAATGCTGTGATATCAAGGAAAGAGTATATTTATATTTGTTTAGCTGAGATAATTCCTGTTAAAGTTAAGTTCTAGGAGTGGGAGTGGCTTCATTTGTTAGGTTAGTCATTTCCCAGTAAGAGTAGGAACCTAAAGGATGACAAACAAAAAGACCAAGAAAGATATTATAAACATTCATTAAACACCTTTTGGGTGCTGGGAATTGTGCTAAAAAGTGGGAACTCCATTATACAGTGCTGAGATTATAACAGTTGTAGACATCACAATAGCACTAGAGATTAAAGTTCCCAGTGATACCCCTGTTTCAGGTACTTGGTCTCAGGGATTGGAAGAATGAATCCACAGACCACAGGATCAGTGGTAAGATAGGATTTATTCACAGAAACAAAACTTACAACTTACAAAAAAACCAAAGCTCCTGGCAGAGAGAACCCAGGAGGGGAACAAACTTTCCTGCTCCCTCTTGGAGTTCTGTTTTCAGGTTCTCTACAAAGAGGTTTATATAATTGCAGGTGGTTGTTTTAGAGAACTCAATGTTGAATTTTAGGGTGTGGGTCTTTGTCAGTTACAGCCAGCTTTCCAATGAACTCTCAGGCCTTGGAAACTTACATGAAATTCACCAGTCAGAAGTGCTGGGAGGAGATAGCAAGGTGCCATCCAGGAAATTGACCAGCCAGAAATAAATGGGGAAGAGACAGCAAGGCGCCAGTGTCTCCCCCAGGTTTGGGGTCCTTCCAGCAAGCTGGTTCCTCTTGCCATTGCAGCATTAACTCTAGGGCTAAGGTGGCAGGTTGCAGGGCCATCTTATCCTGCATCACCAGGGTGCCACACAAGGGACCCTTTGTCTACTGGTGCTGGAAAAGGTCTGCTCAAAATAAGACACCAAAATTATCCACCTCATCTCATTAGGAGATCCAATTCCTATAAAATTTTACTTTGTATTTTTAATAATCTTTATGAAATATTTTTGAAGTATTTATACTGTTTTGTTAAATTGAGTACTACTAATAAAAACTATCCTGGCTGGGTATGGTGGCTCAGGTCTGTAATCCTAGCACTCTGGGAGGCCAAGGGCAGTGGATTGCTTGAGCTCAGGAGTTTGAGACCAGACTGAACAAGAGTGAGACCCCCAACTCTACTAAAAAAAAACGTGGCCGTGCATACCTGTAGTCCCAGCTAATCAAGAGGCTGAGGCAAGAGGATTGCTTGAATCTAGGAGTTAGCATTTGCTGTGAACTACAATGATACTGTGACATTCTATCTAGGGTGAAAGACTGAGATTCTGTCTCAAAAACAACAATAACAATAAAAAAACCAACTCTATCCAGAAGAGTATTTTTTAATGCTTAGGGTCCCACGATGACAGGACATTTTTTAAGTCAAAAATTTCAGTGCATATGCTTTTCATTGTTGCTTTTAAAGAGAAGTATGATAACATAATAGACTTTCAACTATTAACCATTTACTGCAATAAAGATAAAATTGTGCAGAAAACAAGAATGGAAACACAATTTCAAGAGGAAGGAAAAAGTCCCGGGGAATTTGACTTTCTGAGTCTGAGTTGTTTCACTTAAGATAATGTTCTCCAGTTCCATCCATGTTGCTGCAGAAGACAGCATTTCAATATTAACAGCTGAATACTGTTCCATGGGGAATATACACCACTTTTTTTTGTTCAATAACTAATGATGGACACTTATGTTGATTCCATATCTTTGCTACTGTGAAAAGTGCTACAATAAACGCCCTCTGCTGCCTTATTTAGAAACTCTGGGGTTATAATGCTGAGGATGATTTGATAGCATAACAGCAAAGGACATGAAAAGGCAGTCAGATACCAAAGAAAAGTTTTCCATCATTCCTGCTAATAAGCTATTCTTCCTTTGTTTTTGACCTTTGGCAGTAGATGGAAGCACTGATATTGGACAGGAACACACAGGTAGCCTGTACTAGATGTTAAGACAATGAAATAATTTCGCACCTTTTGGCAAATCACCACTGGCCCCATACCAAGTACACTCACCTCCACTTCTTCCCCTGAGATGCTTTGGCTTCTTCCTGGACCTCTAGACCAACCTAGTGATACTGGAGGTTCAGATTATTGGTCCTGGCAATTCAAAGAATGAATCAAGGGACCACAGGATTAGTGGTAAGTCAGCATTTATTTACAGAAACAAAAATTACAACAACTATAAAAACTAAGCCTCCTGGCAGAGAGAACCCAGGAGGGGAACAAGCTCTCCTGCTCCCTCTTGGAGTTCTTGAGCAATCTGCTCAGGGGTTTATATAGTTGCAGGGGGTTGTTTTGCCCATACTCAATGTTGACTTTTAGGTTGTGGGTCTTTGTCAGTTACAGCCAGCTGTCCAATGAAGGCTTAGGCCTTAGAAACTTACATGAAATTGACCAGACAGAAATGCAGAGGAGGAAACAGCAAGGCACCAGTGTCTCCCCCACCTCAGGCTTCAGGGCCTTCCAGCAAGCCTCTTCCTCCATTCACTGCAGCATCAGCACTTCCAGGGCTAAGGTGACAAGTCCTGAGCCACCTTGTACTGCATCACTAGGATCTGGGAATTCACCAGGTGACCTTTAGCAGGGCAGAGGGACTCACAGATTCTGCTCCAACATCTTGACCAGCTATATTCTGGTCAATATTGCTAAATATTTTAAATACTATCCCTGGTTGAGAGTATCGTTTTAGACTCTTAAACTTAATTTTTAGCCTTGTGCCATTTCCTTTCTTTGCAGAACTGTTGGGCCCAATTTTTCACAGTTTGAGAATAGGCATAAACCAACGGTTGATAGCATATGTTTGATTTATGCACATTTTAGTGCATTTGTTACTTGTTTCTTGGTTCTGTGTTTTATGATGGTGGTGTCACTGTTTCCCTACACCATAATTTCCTGGTGCACTTCACTGCTCCTTCATCGCACAAGAAACTGCAGGGGTCAGTGATCTTCGGTGCCACCACTTCCATTTCCTCATTACAAAAATTGACCTTCTTTCTGTTGTTTGAAAGGTCTCAGGCCACTGTCATTCAGATTTCAGGACTGCTGAACAGTAATAACAGTATAAGACGAACAGGCAACCACCGCAGTGGCCAGGCTTTGTGCTCTGTTCCTGGAATCCATTTTGGATCTCTCGGTATAGCCAGTAGGCGCTGCTTGCAGCCTTTCCCCAGCATTATATTTTATAGTAGTTCCCCACTTGTCATAAAATCATTTAGCTATATGAAAGCATTGTACTCTACTCTGAATATTTGCCAAGCTTCTAGACAATTTCATGTTTATAACTTACATAGCTCAATTTAATAGGTACGACTAGCATCACAAAAAAATAAACCAGCTAGTAATTTCTGCCAACTTACCAACTGCCTTCTCATCATCTGTGAATCTGGTGAAAGTGTGAAAGTGTGTGTGTACTGAAGGGGGACAAATGTAGGACTTGTTCAAATGGGAAAAATAGAAAGTGCAATCAACTCTGGGAGGCCAAGGTTGATGGATCCCCTATGCTCATGAGTTGGAGACCAGCCTGAGCTAGAGGGAGACCCCAATCTTTAAAAATAGTTGGCCATTGTGGTAGGTGCCTGTACTCCCAGCTACTTGGGAGGCTGAGAAAACAGAATCACTTGAGCCCAAGAGTTGGAGGTTGTTGTGAGCTATGACTCAAAAGCACTCTATCAAGGGTGACCAAGTGAGACTCTGTCTAAAAAAAAAAAAAAAAAAAATGCAATCAAAAATGAAAACCCGGGTGGCACCTGTGGCTCAAAGGTGTAGGGAGCTGGCCCCATATACTGGAGATGCCAGTTTCAAACCTGGCCCCTGCCGAAAAAAGAAAACTGCAAAAAAAGAAAGAGAAAAATCTGACCTCTGGTCTTTTCTGTCTCCTGTTTATTCTTTTTTTCTTCCTTTTCTATATATTTATTTGGAAATGTTTATATTGGTTCAGTGAAACTAAACTTGAGACACAGGATGTCAGCAGTTTAGATAACATTAGTTTATTTTTTTAAAAAGAGACATGGAAATTATTTACATGATGAAACAGTTCAGAACTTCAGTGGAGTGGGCAGCTTCATGTTCATGCCATTTTATTAATAATTTATTTCAGTCTGCATACTTTCCAAGAGCATCACCATCTCTGAATAAGAAATCATCCTTGTCATCCAGAACTACTTTGGTGCCTTTGTTGTAACTGTGGCCACCCATAAGAAAAATAAGGACTCCATTTTAGGTACAAATCAGGTAATATTTATTTAAACCTGTGCAGGCAGGTAGCTGCCCCAAAGGGCAAATGGCCCAAATCAGGTGGTGATTTATTACATTTGCACAGATGGACTGCTGCCCCAAAGGGCAAACGGCCCCTAAGTGCAGTACAGGCTGATTTTTATACCCCTTTTGCGCTGACGTGGCAAAGCAAGCATGTACACAGCGGAACGTGGCTGGTTATAGGGCAGAGTTATAGTCAGGTGGTTAGCTCAGGGGGTTACATTGTGGCAGTTAGCATGGGATGGGGCTATAGTCAGGGGGCAGACACAGGGGGTTACATTGTGGAAGTTGGCACTAGGACTAACTTGGCTTGGGAGACTCAGTAGCTTGGGAAACTCTGCTTGAGTGAGTTTTCATCATTGTTTCAACTGTGGCTAGGGAGGTCAGGGAACTCAGAGAACTTCCTTGTCAGAAACCTGTTCTCAGAGGGAACCAATAAGGGGGGTTTGAGATGGACGGGTACTCAGGTTGAAATAGTTAGGGTCCTTTAGGGGTCTTCTTGCTGGGTCGGTTACTATATCTTCATATTCTGGGGGAAGGACTTTATCTCCAACTTTCACACTAACTGCTTGAATTTTTCCACCTTTGGACTTGATCCAGCAGCCACCATAGTCCCTTGCAATGCTTTTCCTTGAGATTTTTCTGGAAGCATAAGGCTTTCTTTGGTTACAGTTTTAGCTGTAACAAATAAAGTTTGAGAGACCTACCCCTATCTCTACATATTAACTGACAATGAGAAGCAGTTGGACTCTCTTCATCCGATTACACCACCAAGTACTATTTTCTATATGCCTAGTTGTTCTTAGAAAAAGAATTTTATAAGTTGAAAGTAGGATATTGGAATACAAGATTGTCATTATTAGCTTAATGGATAATAACTTATATGTACTAGGCAAATATTTGTTTTAATACTACACATGATTTTTACCATAAAATCCATTATTGTAGCTTTGATATACCCATTCCATTCAATCACAAGACAAGTCGTTAACTGTATTTCAAAAGGAAGTCATATCATTTCTCATAGTCAGCTGAATGAAAAGTTATAAATATGTATTTTTAAGGCTTTTTTTTAAAAATAAGAATATCTTAGATTTTAGAATCATGCAATCAGGAGCAATGATAATTTTCACATTCATTTTTTTCAATAAAATGTTTATTAAGTGTCTGCTGTATGCCAGTGGAATACATACAGTAGAGAAAATAGCATTAGAAAAACTTTCTGTCCTTACGGAACTTATAAAAGAGGTTTGTGTTTTATAATAATCTTTTCCTTAAAGTGTTAATTTTAGAATTGATTTTGAATAAAATGCAATAGCTTTGAGATTTAATTAAATGACAAACAACTCTCTACCATGGAATGTTGCACATTAATTTTTTTGTTAGTTTGTTTCTTTGTTTTAGACAGAGTCTCACTCTGTTGCCCAGGTTAGAGTGCCCTGGCATCAGCCTAGCTCAGAGTACCCTCAGATTCCTGGGTTCAAGCAATCCTCCTTCCTCAGCCTCCTGAGTAGCTGGGACTACAGGAGCCTGCCACAATGCCTAGTTATTTCTTTTTCTATTTTTAGTAGAGATGGGGTCTCACTCTTGCTCGGGCTGGTCTTGAACTCCCGAACTCCAGGGATCTTCCCATAGTGCTAGGATTAGGTATGAGTCACCAAGCTGAGCCATGTACATTCAGATGTTAGTGGGCAGCTTCCACTAACATGGCTGTGCTACTAAATGAAGTATCATTCAACTGAAAATTACTTTTGAAAGAATTATAACTTCCTGAGTCTTTACTTGAAGGTTTAGGAAAATTATTTTTCATGGTCAATTGCAACTTTGTTATATAGATAACCAATTTTATTTCACATTCTCTTAATAAAAAAAATTCTACAGTTTTACGGTGAAATCAAGCTGAAATTTCCAAACTATAAATTTATAAAATATATTTGAGATTTGAAAACAAACTTGTTTCTAAACATGGGGTACAATTGTATTGTTTCCTTTTAAAATCTGAACTAATTTAACAATTGTTAATGCAGTTTATTTTAATAGCACCTTGCATAACCATTTGGTTATGATTATGCAAATATTACTTCTAGCCAGGAAACCTCTTTTCCATATACATTTTCAACTGCTTATGTTAAAGAGCATGAGAGCTCAGTTTAGGCAATTCTGAGCACCATTATTTGAAATGAGGTTTTAGAATACAAAAATATAATAATTTTGTTGAATAAAAAAAGAATTAATTATGCAACCTGAGGAGAGAAATAAGGAGTGAAGGGGTCTAACAGGCCCAGATGCAAATGTAATGTAAACCTTTATATGATGAAGGAAGGAAAAAGAAGCCACGCATTCCACGTTCCTTTTATTGAGCAAAGGGAATCTAGTGTATTTCTGCACCCAGATTTTGTGCTTTGCCTAACTCTAGCCAAGGAATTGAAAATAGCTTATTCTGTGGTTGGAATCACATCATTTTCAACAACTGATGTGTGCACTTGATGGGATTTCCAGACAAAGGCCTTTTAACTGAAGAAAAATGGGTCAAGGAAACCTCCACATCTTAGTCACAGATTTAGTCATAAAGACCAGTGGCTGCAATCAAGGTTGCAAAGGGTTCCAGTGATGCCAGTCAGAAGTCTGTTCCCTCTGGGCTGATGGGAGCTGATGAAGGGATTTTCTGTGTAGATCGCCATTTCTTATGAGAGAAGAGAATCCCTTTGAGGAAGTGTATGTGTGTGGGATGGGTTTCCACTGATCTTTTAGGTCAAAGTGTTGATTCTAGGTGGTGCCTGTGGTTCAAAGGAGTAGGGCACCAGCCCCATATGCATGCTGGAGGTGGTGGGTTCAAACCCAGCCCCAGCCAAAAAATGCACAAAAAAAGAAAAAAGAAAAAAGAAAAAAGAAAAAAATAGTGTTGATTTCACCTAATCTGTACATTTCCAGTGCCTGGTCTTTTTGGATTATAGGCACCCACCATGATTATTTTTGATCAAAGTGTGTAAATTAGTACAATTTTATTTAAGATAAAATTCTCCGCCATGATTTTGTCTCTAAAACTGGTCACTGGTGGGGCACAATAATACAACTTCCTAAAAATATTTAAAGACCAAAGGTTGTTTTTTAAATTTACCATAATTTTTTCATTGTATCCCAAAGGACTTATCGAGTAGAAGTAAAATGCTTGAACAACAATGGAGATATTGTGATTCCAAAAATAGAGTAAATAATTGCATTAAACTAAAGGTACTTTAAAAATAGAAACACAGATTGATTTATTTTTCCTCTGGTGGACATGACAGAAATTTGAAGGGATAAGAAGGAATACAGTGATACCTTGGAATCTGATCTTAATTCCTTCCAGCACTCCGTGTGAGTTTCAAGACAATTTTTCCCCTTGAAAATAATAGAAAAGGGATTAATCCACTCCAGTATCCCACAAAAGAATTTTCAAAATGATTTTGACAGTATATACACTGGATTTTAAGGTAAAATATTAACAAATAATATTTGAATAAAAATGTAAATTAATAAAATTTAAAAAATAAAAACCTAAAAATACAAAGGCCTGGTTAGTCACAATAATTGAACACTTGGTTTGAAACATACCCCTAACTATTCACAAACTCCTTAAACTCCTTTACAAACTTTTCTGCTCCTTCCCAATTAGAATTGGTAGCCTCTCCCAAGCACAGTAATATGATGAAGCCCAGTCTTTTTCTTAAAGTTCTAGAAGCACCCCCTACTAGCTTTAAATTCCTCCTGAGCCCTAGTATCAGGCATGCCTTTCACTAAATCATCATGGAGGACTTGGCTTTCTCACAAATTATCATCTCAGAAATTACATCACCAGCCAGCTGTTCTTCATTAATCCAAACTAAGAGTTTTCCCATCTGTTCCATACTTTTCAATCTTCTAGAGGTAGATGTCATAACTCCCTTCACCACGTCAACTGCTATGATCGTTTCTTTATTTTTCAAAATCATACAAACAGGCTTGGTGCCTGTAGCTCAGTGCTTGGGATGCTGACCACATACACCTGGGCTGGAGGGTTCAAACCCAGCCCAGACCAGCTAAAACAACAATAACAACTACAACATAAAATAGCCGGATATTTGTGGTGGGCGCCTGTAGTCCAAGCTACTCAAGAGGCAAGAGAATCTCTTAAGCTCAACAATTCGAGGTTGTTGTGAGCTATGACATGGCACTCTACCAAAGACAAGATGAGATTGTCTCAGAAAAAAAAATTGTACAAACTGTCAATTTAGGCATTCTGAACATAATAGGGAGATCAGCCACATGTGCACTGCTTTCATGCTTAGCAATTAGATCTTTCTTAATTTCTGTTGTAGCTGTAACAGCTTTTCTTTATTCTTATTTTCTTCACTACACTTTTTAGGATCCATGATGAATACATTCAGTTGTTATTATATTTAAAAAAAACCACAAAACAGGCACAAAAGCATAAAATAAGCAAAAAAATCACACAAGATGCTTTCCCTACAGTTTCTGACAACGAACTGAATGACAAAGTTTGGGGGGCCCCAGCACTGGGGAAGTGTTCCTACAAAAACACATGAACAACATGCTGGGCGTTCAGATTCCAAAGCAGTGTAAATTTGCTCGAATTTTTTATTCAGATTCCAAGTGGTTCTAGTTCTGGGGCACTGGGATTCCAGGGGCAATACTGTATCTTGAGTAAAATTATCAACTATTTTGACATAGCAACGTTCATCTAAAACTGAAAATACAACATAAAAAAATATACTCTTACTTTCTACTTCCATCAAATGGAAAGAGTACTTCACCCTAACCTGTCTTATCTTCTATGTCTCATGAATATAAAGAATAATTTTCCTATTTTGTTTTAGGACTGCTAACCTTCCTTCCAAAAAAGAGGGCATTATTTGCAGGACGGAAGTTAATTTGTTTTCTTACTTACATAATATACAAGCTCAAATACTTGGTTCTTCATTTTTGCTAGGTCTGGCCACAGTGTAATTATTGCTATAAAATAGGGATTCTCAAGTCTTTGTCAATCTGCAAATAAGTCAATAGTGCAAAAGGCCTATGTTATCCCATCCTTAAATATTAAAATATTTCTCTAGGATGAAGGAGAAAAAAATATTACCTCTGATGATTCATACACAAGTATGAAATGAGGTAATTCCTATTTTTTGGTCAATCATTATGGAAAAATTAATAGTACAATGACTATTATAAAAGAGTGACTAGAGCCAAGTAAGGCTGCAAACACCACTGTTCCAAAATATATATTCCCTTTTAGCATGTCCAACTTCTGGGCCACTGGCACTCTGCACGACCTTTGTAAGAAAGCAATGCCACTTTACAAAGATAAGAACATTCCCCTCATAGACAAAAAACAAACAACAACAACAAAAAACCCGATGGATTGATCCAAGCATAAAATAATTAAAGGATTTTGGAAAAAACTCTGATATTTGAATAGACAAGAGAAAATGCTCAGATGAAGGGAACATCCATGAGTGATTTTGTGGGTGTGTCTATGTCTTACCATCTCTTTTAATTACCCCATCAAACGTATGAAGTTTTAGACAAGAAACAGAAGGTTAGAGCTATTAAGAACATTACCAAACGAAGTGGCAGTTGAGCCCAGTTCTGTCTACACATAATTGCTTTCTTTCTGTCATGTTTTTCTAGTACCTTTGGGACAGGAAAGCTAGAAATAAGCAGAAAATCCAAGATTGTCATATAAAAGATATTTAGAAAGTGGTATTAAAAAATGAAAATTGAGAAAATTCTCCCTTTCTCATCTTTTTGGAGAAAAATGGGCAAGGATCCCAAGAGTTCATCCTCAGAGAGATGATGAACAGTCTGTCTAATACTTTGCACATTCATGAATTTGGTTCTTTCATCATACAAAAAGGGACAAAGCCAGACACTTCCAGTCCATCTAAGGGCATGCTGGAGGAAATGACAAGCAAGATCCGGTCCTGCCTGCCTTTTCTTCTTCTTCTCTGATTTGTTAGTCACAGGACGGTTGCACAAATTGATAAGACATCTCTAAGTGCTTTGAGCTACTTAGAAGAAATAAATAAATAGAAAAAATCTCATGACAGAACCCCCATTTTGGGAAATGTCTGAGTAAGAAGAATGTGTCTTTTAAGTTATAACACTATGAGGTTCTAGGAAGTCCCTACTTTCTCTCTACATTTGAATAATAATTAAAATAATTTTACTATTCAAGAGAAGGCAGCAAAACATCTTTATGATTTGGATCCAAATTTCATGAAAAATGCAAATGAGAAATCTCTTATATAAACAAGGCAAAAATGACCAATGTTTCTTCTCTTGTTAAACCAAACTTTAGAATATAACTCTTTTAACATTTTGTCCTGAAAGAACTGTATATCTGGGGGACAAACACTAAGATTTAAAAAATGAGAAAGGTCTTCTTGGAATTAGTTCTCTGAGAGCACAAGTGAGTTCAGGGCTGGACAGCCTCTTAATACAGGATGTTAAGGGTGATAAGAGGTCATGTTTACCACAGGCATTTTGTTCAATGTTTTAAAGAAAGTATCTAATTGAACTCTCATAACAGTCCTACAAGTTAGATACTATTATTACCTCTGTTTTGGAGAGGAGGAATTGAGATGTGGTAAATTCACTAATTTACCAAAGCCAGACAGCAGCTTATATAGGCAGAAGAGCATTTAACTAGAGATTCACCTGACTCTGAAACTCCTGTTCTTGAACACTATGCTATGTTTTTATTCTTCAGGTAACTTAATAGTAAATGGGAAGAGCTGATCTTCACATATCTTTTCCTTTACCTGCCTCCCTTTTTTTTTATCCTTCCCCAGAAATATTTCTCTAGGATGAAGGGAAATAACAACACTGCCTCTCATAGTTCATACTCATAAATGAAGTGATTTCAATTTTGTCAACCCCTGGTCACTAGTACGTCATTTATCAGTAAGACAATGACTATTATACAAGACTACCTATAGCTGAATCAGACTTAAAGCACCACTGTTCCAAAATAAAATTTTTCCATTAATAGATTCACCTCCCACTACACAGACTTCCTCTGATATTCTGCTGGGAAAATGTCCAGTTGATATTTGGAGAAATCTGAGCACTTGGGCAAATTAATTATGTTGCTTTCTTCTCTAAGATTTGCAATATAAATTCAGAAATATAGGTATCAGGCAGAGAGCTAAGAATTACCTTACAGTTGATAAAACAGGATTGGAGAATGTGGTCTAGACTCACAGGTAAAACAGACTTTCCTACTCTCACCATCATCCTAATAAGCCATGTGACAAACCAATGCACAAACAAAAACATTGGGGAGTACAAGGCTTTAATACACAAAATTCCATTTTTTATCCTTTCAGACTATAATGTCTTTGTGTTTATACTCAGCCATCTTTTTCATCTTTCCCTAAAGGAGAGGCTCCTTACTTGACTTGGAAAATTGCAAAGAGTGTCCAGGAAGCCTATATTCTTTAGGGCTCCTTTATTCAGAACTTGCCTGCCAGCCCGGCCTCCTGTCCCTTGCCTGGTAAACCCACTAGGACAAGTGGGTCCAAACCACGTTCTCCAATCTCACTTTAATGCTTATAAAACTGATATTTTCATCCCTGCCTATTTTATCTATTTTGTAAATGATTCACAACTTGAAGAAACCAACAGAATGGGTCACTGGCACTCCCCTCAAACACTCTGGTGTTTCTCTGGTGGTTTCTAGGGTATACCAATCACTTCCCATTGGGCAGAAGGGAAGTCAGAGATATCATTGGTGGGAAAATTTCACAGAGCTAGCTTCACATCAAACCACATAACCTAAGACCAATCAAAACTAGTATTTTTTTCTACAGATTATTTCCTTCTGGAAAATTCTCTCTCCTGATATCCTAGAAGAATTATCTATAAAGCCCAGCACCTCAACTCTATGGCCGTCAACTCCCAAATTAAAACAGATTGATTTTGTTAATGGTCACGTTCCAAGTGCCTCACAAAATCTATTTCTTTTACTACCCTATCCCTTGTCTTTTCTTTCATCATTACTTGCATGTGTATTTTGAGTATTGTAACCAGGATTCAAAAAAATCTTGGCCTGGAAGCTGTGACAAGCCACATTGTAAGTACGGTTGGCAGCACGGTTTTCCCAATTCACCACAAAGAACATGTGAACTCTTTGTACCTGACACTTTACACAATATGCTCCTCAGCTTTAAGAAAACATTATTTCATGTTCTTACTCTAATCAGTCTCGTCTGCCAGCCTCGAGAACTGAGAGGTTCATTGTTATATGCAGCTGTCATTTGTTCCATCTTTGGGCTCTCTCTGCCTTCAATATCTTTGTGGTATTTAGTGAAAGTAATTTTCAGTTGGACATCTTCTGCCCTTTCAGTAAGTGCAAGTATAGCACTTCATCAATGGCCAAAGAATTCTGAGCTATCTGGGATGTATCAGGACAGTTGATAAAACCTCACGGAGCAACCTATGATAGTACATCCCATCATAAATTAAAAAAAAAAAAAGGTAGAAAGGGCCTTTGTCAGTGTTTATCTGAAGCGCTTTTATTCTTTGCCCTTGATTTCCTCTTCAGAAAATTGATGCACCCTTAAATTGAAGCAAGAGGCTTGACAGGTGATGGTTAGTGTGATAACTGCTCAGATTTCATCAGCCAGTGTTTTTCTGGTGGTGCAATTGTCGGAACTTTCAGCTAGATTACCTGTCATCCACTACATCAGATAAAAAAAGCCGGGTTGAAAGATGCAGCTTTGCCACTGTACCTTATAGGAAATGAAAAGTGCAGGTGTGGTAATGGTAGCAAGGAAGAAGTACAATTATTTTCTAATCAGGATATTTCTTCAAGAAAGTAGGTGCCTAAATTGGCAACCGTTGGGCACCACTATTGCTAAATTTGCATTGTTAAATTTATGAGGAAGAAATGAAAAGAACAGTCAGTTGCACTGTAAATGCTACTATAAGCTCCTCCTTCTCAGTCCATTTTATTTGCTACACATACTGAAATAGTCCTAGCTTATTTTTAGATACAAGGAAAGTGTTCCTATTTTGGATACATCTCAATATGCTGATGTTGAGTCTATATTTTGATCTGCTGTTAAGCTGTTTGAAACCCCAAAGGGAGCTATTATTCTATATAAAGTTTTACAGGAAGGTTTTCAGTTAAGAAAAATGGAAATAACACATTTTGAGGGACTTGTGCCATATGAGAATAATCCCAATCAAGTAAGTAAAAAGGACCCTGACAATAAATACCTGTTTTTATTTGTGAGGTTATATTGTGCAATATTTTCTAACTTCAGATGAAAAAGAATGAACTACTTTCATCCTTCTTAGTCTATCTCTTCCTCAGAAAGAAACAGGTATTTGAATACCACCATCACATGAGAAATAGAAATTTGTTTTCTCTGAAAAGGGAAAGGAACACTTTGTTTCTTGATAGGATGGAAGAGAACCAAACACTTTATCGCCAAATTAGATAAGGATTGTCACTAGAAAAGACTTAATTTTCAGAGTTTTCTACAATTACTCATGATCATTTATTTTCCAGAGTGAAATTTAGCATCCAAATTTGGCTCTCAAACTAGGAATAATTGTTCATTATTGGGGCAGAGTAATGATTTTTTTGTAGCAGTCACACACACTTTTAGATCTCATTTCAATTTAATTACATATACTCACCAGGATAAATCTGACCAGAAAATGTTTATCACCAAGTATGTAGAGTCTGTTACTCAGGTGAGTTCAGTATGTTATAAATCTTCATTAAATATCAATCTAACTTGAGCAGTTGACACTTAGTTACCAGACATTTCTTAAACTTGTCTTTGTCTCTTTTTCTTTGGAGGTAGTTAGCCATACTAGAAATAAGATTGAATTAGGAAGGCTGCATGACAAAATGTCAAGCATTTAGGTTTCCTTAGAGAAGAGTCTGAGATCAGGTACATCAAACCAAAAGCAGTGTACCCTAAGAGCAGTAGTTGGGAAAGGAGAGAGAAGATTATTAACTTTTTCTTTATACAATTCTGTATTGTTGGATTCAGATTACCTTTGTAACCAATAATAATAATAATATTAATTAAAAAAATACATAGTCGTAGCTGTGCAATTTGGGGCTAGGAATTTTTCTTCTTTCAACCTCGTTTTTCTCAACTGCCAAATGGAGATACTCAGGTTGTAAAGTTGATATGAGGATTATGTTATATAATCCACACAGAGTGCTCTGGACATAGAAAGTACACAATAAATACCAAAGTTTGGGAATTAGGAGGCCTGTATATTTATCACTAACTAGATATAAGGTGTATTTGTTGGGTAAAAAATTTGAACTTTGCTGAGTCTACATATTTTTCCCCTTCACAAAATGGATAGATGGGAAGTAATGATATCTGAGGCCTCTTCTACTTCAAACTTCTGTGATTATATTTAAAATATAGCTGGAGAGGTGAATGTATGTTCACTTCATTAAAAAAAATAGTTGTAGTATCAGACTACCGTATATGTCCTCATCTCAATCATTGTGTTGAGTCATGTCCAGGAATAGCATTCCTTCAGAAAGTTAAGTGTAACCTACTAGTTGGTTCAGAGTTAGGAAGTATAATTAGTGAATAATTCCCCATGTGAAATCTCTCCTTTAATCAAAATAAACAGTTTGCTATTATTTTACTTAGCCAAGACCCCTACCTTCATGTCTTTAAAGCATGAAGTTTCCAGCTATCGAAGAAACCTAGAATGTGCTCTCTATACTGTAAAATATCACCTGACTTCTCAGCATATGAGAAAATCCTTCTCCTCCAAATTCAAGCATCTCTAATCCTACCTGTGGAATTGTGAGATCATCTGGGTCAACCTCCCCTCACAGCTCATGCAGCTATAGTGACAGTTGACTGTATTTTGAGCTAGATCATTTCATGATCTATTAGCACAAATTGTTAGAAAGATCTTTCTTACACTGAATTGAAATCAAGCTTCTTGTAACATCTACCTCCTTATCCTATCTTGGTGTCCCCAAAGCTGTACAGAACTCATCTTCTACTTCTTCCATGAGATGACCTACCAAACATTTCAAATTTGCTTCATGTGCTCTTTATGTTGTTTACTGTTTTTCAAGCTCACCATCTTCTCTCTCAGTCTCCATTGAGAGTGAAGTAAGTAATGCGTGGTCCTTCAGCATTCCTCTAAAGTCACACTAGCAGACATTTGGACTTACTTTCTTCTCCATACACCTTGAGGTACTGTTAAAATATTTTACCCACAATTATAGCTGTACTTCAGAAAGGCTCCAACAAGCATCAAATATAGTAGGATCACTATAGCTCACTCTCTGAGCATTACATTTCCACCTGGGATTATGTGTGTTAAGTTTGTTTTATTGTGCTAGCATTCCCTAGATCTCCCAGCATATAAATCTTATTATTTAAAAAAAGAAGAAGAGAAGATAATTTGGCCAAATTTGGTTTTAGTGAACCCATTATAGCTCTTCTTAGTCATTATTCTTTTTGTTATGTGTGAATAAACATCTGTTTAATGATTCATTTTAAAATATTTCCTTGCTGGAGCATTTGAAATTTGTAGGCAATGACTAAATAAAACTTGACCTAATTCTTATAACTTATACAAAAACTAACTCAAAATAGATCATGGACTTAAATGTAAAGTGAGAAACAGTAAGATCCTTGGCAGGGGGATAAACATAGGACAAGACCTTTGGGGACTTGATACCAAAAGCAACACCTATATAAGCAAAAATCGATTAATTGGACCTCATGGAAATTAAAAACTTTTGCTCTGTGAAAGTCCTGAAAAAAATGAAAAGAAAGCTGAAGTTTGACAGAAAATATTTGCAAACCACACATTTGGCAAACACCTTTTGTTTACAGTATATAAAGAACTCTTAAAATGCAACAATAAAAAAAGAAACAAGACAATTAGAAAATGGGCAAAAGACCTTAAGTGACATTTCACTGAAGAGGATATACACATGAAAAACAACCACATTGAAAAATGTTCAATATCATTGCCCATTAGGGAAGTATAAATTAAAACCCCAGTGAAATGTAACTTTGGACCTGTGAGAATAAATAAAATGAAATATAGTAATAATTCCAAAAGCCAATAAAGATCTAGGGAAAGTGGATCACTCACACATTGCTAATGGAAATATAAAATGGTAGATTCTCTAGAGAAAGAGTATGGCAGTTTCTTATGAAACTTAATAAGTGCTTATCATATGGTCCAGTAATTGCACTTTTGTGAATATACCCCAGAGAAAGGAAAACTTGTATTTTCACTAAAACCTGTATATGAATATTTATAACAGTTTTATTTATAATAGCTAAAATTTTGAAGCAACCAAAATGTCCTTCAATGGCTAATGAGTTAAACAATTTATAGTATGTCTATGATATACTACTACTCCATAATAAAAAATAATTATTTTTTTTTTCATTTTAGGTTAATGGGAGGGAACAAAGCACCAAATAGTAATATATGAATTTGTTAGGTAGAGTCCCTCTTGTGCCCATTCAGTGGGAATTAACTATTGATATAAGGTTTCATTGAAGTGTGATGTGGCCATGTCATTGAGTTTTGGCCAATGGGATAAAAACATACAAGCCCTTAAAGGACATGAGTGTGTCTTTTAACTTTTCAGTTTAGTAGAATGCAAATGTGATGGCTAGAGCTTCAACCAACATCTTGGACCACATAGTACCAGCCATGTGCAGAAGATGTTGCAGCTACAGATAGGAAAATCCTGAGACCCTGATGATTGTGAAACTATTGTTCCATCCCTGGACTACTTACACTTGCATCTCTTGTATTAATATTTGAGATAGATATAAGCAATATGTGAAACTCATTTTTATTTTGGGTTTTCTGTCACTTGCAGATGAATCCCAACCTACCAGAAGCAAGATGCACATCCAAGCAATAGAAAGGACATTAGTATGACTAGGGATGGTGGCAATGAGAGAGCTGTGAGGATGAAGTCAAAGAGGTGGCTGAACCAGGGTAAGGAGAAGTATTTTTTTCAAAGTGCAATGGAAAGCTATTTTAGACCATTCAGTCTGCTATAACAAAATTCCATAAACTTGGTAGCTCATAGACAACAGAAATTTGTCTCTTACAGTTCTGGAATCTGGGAAGTCCAAGATCAAAGTACTGGCTCATTCAGTGTCTGCTGAGGGTCCATTTCCTGGTTCATAGATGTCTTCTTGCTGAGTCCTCGTGGGACAGAAGAGGCAAACAAGCTCCTTGGGCCTATTTTATAAGGGCACTAATCTCATTTAAGAGGGTTCCATCCTCATTAGTTCATTGCCTTGCCAAAGATCCTACCTCTTAATACCATCACCTTGGGATTATTATTTCAACACATGAATTTTGTGGTGACATAAACAGTCAGGCCATAGGAAAAGCCATTTGGGGTGAAAGAGTACACATTCCGATTTACATTTTAAACATTTACTTTGTTTGTTTCCTGCAGTGGAGCAAGAGGAAAGCATGGACCCTAATTATAAGGCTGTAGGAGTATTCTAGGAAAGAGAGACTGAGAGAAGTGGATAGAGTTGGCATTATTTTTTAGAGACAGTTGTTTTTTTTTTTTTTTGCCATTTTTGGCCAGGGCCGGTCTTGAACTTGCCACCTCTGTTATATTGGGCTGGCACCCTACTCCTTTAAGCCACAGGTGCTGCCCTTTTTAGAGACAGTTTTGACAGATGTGGGGTTAGATTAGAGTGTTATAGAAGAAAAAGATTCAAAGTAACTCCTGAATTTGGGACTTGGGCAAGTGAATGGATAGTGTTTTGGCTGTATTAAGTTTGACTTTTGGTCTCCATGCAGATGTCAAGTTCATGGTTGGATGCATAAGTCTGGAGTTCAGGGAGAGGTCAATCTGAAACAGAGATTAGGAGCCATTGACACAGAACAAGATGAACTCACCATGGGACCATGTGTAAAGAGAAGGAAAAAGGAGTACCAGAGCACAACCTTGAGGTATAGGGGAATAGGAGAGTCCCCTTGGCTAGGTCTAGGGGTATAAGAAGGGGATGATCCAGGAAGCCTTCCCTCACAACGGTGTATGCTTAGGTCAGGCAAATGGGGATGGGGTGTTAGTGAAGTGTCCCAGGCAGAGGGAATAGTATGGGCAGGAGCATGGAAGTATTCAAGGCACTGAACAAAATTCCTTAGTGATGAAGCAAAGGGTAAGGGTGGATGCTGCTGAGTTCAAAGATAAACATGGAGGGATGAGCAGGAGTCAAATTGTGGAGAGGACAGTATGGAAGTTGAGCACCATTCTGAGAGTATTGGGGAGCCATTACATTTTTAAGCAATGGCGTGACTTAATCCTGAAAAGCTAAGATAAAGAACATGGGGTCTGGAGCCATGGAGATCTCAGATCCCTCCCTTTCTAGCAGCAAGACCTTGAGAAGTTACATAGACACTTGGTGCCTGAGTCTCCTTGTTCGTGAAATGGGAATAATAAAAGGACCCATTTTGTGGTGTTAAATGGATATAGAGTACTTGGAACTGGCTCTGTAAAGTTAACTACTATTATCAGATTTGAGTAGCTAGAGGGAAAAGTGGGGTAGCCATTGTATTAAGAAATGAAGATCTCAATAAAATTAAACACATGGCAATTATAAAGCTCGTATTATTGCAAGAACAGTGTGTAACTCCAATTTTTGTTTTCTTCATTATTTAAGAAATGAATACATTTAAACTTTATTATTCTAAAGCTCGATTATTCTAACTTTTGTTTTTAATTTCTTGTTTTGTTCTCGCTATAATTTATAAGACTAATACATTGGTTGGTTCAGTTTGTAGCATGGTGGTTATGGCACTGGCCACATACACAAAGGGTGGCAGGTTCAAACCTTGCCCAGGCTAGCTAAACAACAATGACAACTGCAGCAAACAAACAAACAAAAAGAATAGCTGGGCCTTGGGGTGGGCACCTGTAGTCCCAGCTACTTGGGAGGCCAAGGCAAGAGAATCACTTAAGCCCAAGAGTTTGAGGATGCTGTGAGCTTTGACACCACGGCACTCTACCAAGAGCAACATAATGAGACTCTGTCTCAAAAAAAAAAAAAAACAAAAGACTAATACTAATAACTAATAAAAAGAATTATTAGTTTAAGTGTTTGGGGGCACACAATGTATAAAGATGTAATTTTATGACAACAACCCAAAGGGTGGGGATGGAGCTATAAAAAAACATAGAGTTTAATGTTATTAAGGTTGAGCTGGTATAAATCCAAATTAGAGTCTTACAACTTTAGGGTGCTAAATGTAATCTCCATGGCAACCACAAGGAAATAGCTATAGAATATACACAAAAGGAAATGAGGAAAGGAATTTAAACATTTCACAACAACAACAACAAAAAAACTGAACACAAAAGACAGTAATGAGGGAATTAAGCCCTATATGGCATACAGAAAACATATGGCAAAATGACAGAAGTAAGTCCCTCCTTATCAGTAATTACTTCCAATGTGAACAGGTTAAACTCTCCAATCCAAATGCAAAGATTGGCCGAGTGGATAAAAACACATGATCCAACTTACAGGCTCTTTCTAAGAGATTCAGATGGAAAGTGAATGGATAGAAAAAGATATTCCATCAAATAGTAACCAAAAGAGAGCAAGGGTGGCTGTACTAATATCAAACAAAACAGATTTTAAAACAGAAAAGTTAACAGGCTTGGAATATTGGCTTGCAACTGTAATCTAGAACTCAGGGAGGCTGAGGTGGGTGGATTGCCTGAGCTCAGGAGTTTGAGACCAGCCTGAGCATGAGCAAAGCCCTGTTTTTATTTTCAAAAATGAAAAATCTAGCCAGGCATTGTGGCAGGTGCCTGTGGTTCCAGCTACTTGGGAGGCTGAGGCAAGAGGATCTCTTGAGCCCATGAATTTGAGGTTGTTGTGAGCTATGATGCCATGGCACTCTACCAAAGAGTGAGACTCTGTCTCAATAAAAGAAAAGTTAACGAAAGACAAAGAAAGGGAAACACAGAAAGAAGATATAGTAACTATAAGTATTTATTTGCCTAATGGCATACCATAAAAATATATGAAGTGAAAAAATTTTATAATTGAACAGAAAAATACACTTCTATAATAATTGTTGAGAGTTCAATATCTCACTTTCAATAATGGATACGTAAGAAAAGTGTGAAAATAAAGGACTTAAATAATACAATAAACCACCTAGATCTGACAGACATATACAGACCACTCTTCCAAACAACAGCAAACACATTCTTCTTGGTGCCTCTGGGACGTTTTCCAGTATAGACCCTCTGTTAGGCCATAAATCAAGTCCTAATAGATTTGAAAAGACAGAAATTGTTCAAAATATCTTCTCTGAACACAATGGAATGAAATGAGAAATCAATGATAGAAGTAAAACTGGAAAATTCAGTAATTTGCGGAAATTAAACAACACACCCAAATAATGGGCCAAAGAAGAAATAAGGGAAATTAAAAAGTACTTAGAAACAAATGAAAATGAAAATAAAATATCGCAAAATTTATGCTGTTCAACAAAAAGTAATGCTAAGGGGGGAATTTATAGCTCTAAGTTAAAAAAAATAAGAAAGATCTCAAAGCAATCTAATTTTATAACTTAAGGAATTAGGAAAAGTAGAACAAACTAAACACAAAGTTAACAGACAGAAGGATACAATAAAGATTAGAACAGAAATAAATGAAGTAGAAAATAGAAAAACAATAGAGAAAATCAGTGAAATAAAACATCACCTTCTTTGAAAAGATTAGCAAAGGTGATAAACCTTTAACAAGATAGACTAAGAAAAAGAAAAGACTTAAATGATTAAAATTAGAAATGAAAATGCAGACATTATTGTCAATTTTACTGAAATAAAAAAGGATTATAAGAGAATATTATGAACAATTGTGTGCCAACAAACAGATATAGTCTTAAAAACACAAAATCTACCAAGATTAAATTATGCAATAATAATAAATCTGAGTACACTTATAACTAGTAAGGAGATTGAATCAATAAGTAATCAGAATCTCCTGACAAAATCTCCTGGACATAACGGTTTCACAAGGGTATGCTAACAAACATTTAAAGAACTATTACCTGACTTATTCTACGAGGACAGCATTACCTTGACAACAAAGACAGACAAAGACTCTGTAAGAAAAGGGAACTACAGATCACAATCTCTTATGAACATGGATTCCAAAATTCTCAACAAAATGCTGGCAAACCAAATTCAGCAAACTATTAAAAAGATTACACACCATGACCAAGTGGGATTTATTACTGGAATGCAAGGATGATTCAGCATATGAAAATCAATCAATCATTAACAGAATTAAAGAACAAAACCATGCAATATTCTCAATTGACCCAGCAAAAGCATTTGAAAAAGTCCAACACCTTTTCATGACAAAAACATTGAACCAAGTAGGAACAGAAAAAAAAACTCATCTTAACATAATAAAAGAAATCTAGAAAAAAACCCACAGCAAACATTATCCTCCCTGGTGAAAGGATGATTATTTTCACTTGAAGGTCAGAAGCAAGAAAATGATGTGTACTTTTACCATTTCTATGAAACATAGTACTGGAAATTCAGAACAATTAGGTGTAAAAAAGAAAGAAAACACGTCAGAATGGAATAAGTAAAAAATTCCACAAAAAAATATTAGAATTAATAAATGAGTTTATTAAAGTAGCAGGACGCAAAGTCAGCACACAAAAATCAGTGTCATTTATATAAACTACTAATAAATCTGAAAGGTAAATTACAAAAAACAATTCCAATTATAATTGTATCAAAAAGAATAGACTGAGTCAGGCATGGCGGCTCATGCCTGTTATCCTAGCACTTTGGGAGGCCGAGGTGGGAGGTTCCCTTGTGCTCAGGAGTTCAAGACCAGCCTGGGCAAAAGTGAGACCCCATCCTTAGAAAAAAAATTTTTTAAGGAGAATGAACTATTTGATTTAGGAATTAATGTTCTTATATTTTTTTCCCAAAGTATGGAGACAGGAGTATCCTGTATTTTCCAACTCTATAAATTTGACTATTTTAAGTATCTCATATAAGTGTAACCACATAATAATTTTTTGTGTGATTGGCTTATTTCACTAAGCATAGTGTCCTTGAGTTTCACCCATAGTGTAGCATATTGTAGAATTTCCTTCCTTTTAAGGCTGACTCAAATTTATTGTGAATACAAGCAGTCCCTGGGTTATGAACGAGATAGGTTCTGTAGGTTGGTTCTTAAGTTGAATTTGTATGTAAGTTGGAACAGGTACATTTACCAATTACCTGTAACAGCCTCCATTCATAAATGCGAGCCATACATTAGTTGGATGTTTGTAATTTTAGCACTTATTGCAAGTGGGAATTGTATGTAAGTCAGATGTTTATAACTTAGGGACTGCCTGTATCTATCACATTTTGCTTATCCACTCATCCATTGATGGGCACTTGGGTGGCTTCCATGTTTAGCCATTGTAAGTAATGTCGCTATAAAGATGGCTCCACAAAGCTTTTTCAACATACTGCTTTTAGTTCCTTTGGGTACATATCCAGAATTGGAATTGTTGGGTCATATGGCAATTTTATTTTTAATTTTTGAAGGAATTGCAATACAGTTTTCCATGACAGCTGTACTATTTTACATTTCCACCAACAATGCATAAGAGTTCCTTATCAACACTTATTATTTTCTGATTTTTGATACTTTTGGTCTTATCGGGTACAAGGTAGTACCTCATTGCAGTTTTGACTTACATATGCCTAATGATTAGTCATGTTGAGTATCTTTTCACTTGCTTATTAGCCATTTATGTATCTTCTTTGGAGAAATGTCTATTCTAGTCTTTTGTCCATTTTTTAATTAGGTCTTTTGTGAAGTTGAGGTGGCCTCTCTGTATATGAATATTAATCCCTTATCAGACATACAACTGGAAAATATTTTCTCCCATTCCACGACTTGCCTTTTTAGCATTTATTCTGTCTTTTGATACATTAATTATTTTAGTTGTCATGAAGTCTAATTTGTATATTTTTTCTTTTGTTGCCTGTGCCTTTGTTGCCATATTCAAGAAATCATTGTCAAATCCAGTGTTGTGAAGCTTTTACCCTGTTTTCTGCTAAGAGTTTTTGTAATTTTAGGTCTTATTATTTTAGGTCTTTAGTTAGGTCTTTTTATCCATTTGGAGGTTTTTTTTTTCATATGTATTAGATAATAGTCTAAGTTCATTCTTTTTCATGTGGATATCTAATTTTCTCAGTGTCATTTGTTGCAAAAAGTGTCCTTTCTCCTGTTAATGGTCTTGGTGTTCTTGTCAAAAATCATTTGATCATATGTGTGAGGGTTTATTTTTGGGCTTTCCATTCTATTTCATTGGCTGATATATCTGTATTAATGCCACCACTGTTATGATTAAGGCAGCTTTATAGTAAGTTTTGAAATCAGGAAGTGTGATTTCTCTAGTTTTATTCCTTTTCAAAATTGTTTTGGCTATTTGGGGTCACTTGAGATTCCATATCAATTTTAGGATGAATTTTTCTTTTTTTGCATGAAGTGTCACCGTGCTTTTGAAAGGGATTGCACTGAATGTGTGGATCCCTTTGGGTAGTATTGATACCTTAACAATATTAAGTGTTCCAATCTATGAACATGTGTTTCTATTAATTTATGTCTTATTTCATTTCTTTTAATAATGTTTTTCAGTTTTCCTTGTAAAAGACTTTGCACCTTCTTAGTTAAAGATATCTTGAAACACTCACCATGAGTGGGAGCAAAGACCGCATGCATGTAGAAAGAGGTGGCCAACATGTAAAGAATATTTTATAATGAGTATTTTGTAAATAAAGGCACATTTATCTATAATTTCCCATTTTCTCTGTGTATGGCAACTTTTGGGACACCCTGTAGAATGGTGATTGACCAGAGGTTGCGGTAGGAGGAATGGAAGTTATTGTTTAATGGGTACAGGGTTCAGATTTTTACAAGACAAAAGAGGTATGGAGTTGGATGGTGATGTTGGTTGCACATTTTGAATTTATTTGATACCACTGAACTATACACTTAAAAATGGAAAAATGGTATAAATTTTGGTTGTGTATCTTGCCCCTATAAAAAACGGAGGGAAAAAAAGTCAGGCATTGTTGTAGTATCCAAATGAGAGATAATATTGGCCTAAATGGAGATGGTGACAATAGGTACTGGCGAAAGTGAATGATTTCAAGAGATGTTTAGAAATAAACATTGATAGCCTTTTGGGATTGGGTAAGCATGGAGAATGAGAAGTAGAAGGTGACACTAAGATTTAAGGCTATGGCAACTGGCAAGAATACCATGGCAGTCTCTGAGAAAGAAAACAAGAGTGGTAGGTTTAGAGGAGGACTTCAGCTGGAATCGAAGTGCCTATAAATCATCAGAGTAGGGATACCTGATGGGAACCGGATACATAGGCCTGTATTTCAGGAGACAGCTCTGGGCTGGAGTTTCACCAGAGAACTGTGGAAATGCAGACTTCATATTATGGAAAGAAGTTGAATTTATGGTGTTGGACAAGCCTGCCATTTAAGAGTGAGAATAAAAGAGCACCATGTCCCAAACCCACTTGATCGCAGGACACATTCTTTCACAGTAGATGTGGGTGTACTAACGGTTTGCAGCATACTGGGTAAATCAAGTGTTGCTTTTGCAAGGCCAGTTTTACTTGGTAGAACTTAAAATATTTTTTGTTCCATCCTTCAACAAGTATTTACTGGTTACCTAATTTATGTAAGCAGCTCCTTTCTTCCTGAGTTTATATTCTAGTAGGTGGAGACAAAACAATTTGGTATATTACATAGTATATTAAAAGTAAAATGCACCGTGAAGTTAAATAAAGGAAAGAAAGTGGATGGGGAACACCAGATCAGGACATAACAGCAGCTTGTAATTTTAAATGAAGGCAAGCAAGTGCTATTTGCAGCTTGAAAATGTAAGGGAGCTACTGGCAGAAAGAGTGTCGTGGGCAGAAGGAGCGACCAATGCAATGTCTTACAACAGGAGTGTGTCCAGAGTGGTGAGGGACAGCTAGGAGGCCAGTGTGGGTGAAAAGAAAGTATTTAGAAGGAAGAATAGGAAAAGAGGTCAGGGAAGCAGCAAGAAGCCAGACTAGGTAGGATCACAGTGACCATTGTAATAACACTAATTTATAGCCTGCAAAAACTGGATGCCAATGTAAGGGGGGTTGGGGCATTGACCAGAGGACAGGCATGATCTGACAACCTTTTTAACAAGATTAGTCCAGATGTCACATGTGAATGTATATACAACAGAAAGATTGGAAATGGAGTATAAGAGAAATGGAAATTCTTGAACGCTGCTCTTTAGCTGATGACACTCTCATCTTTTATTCTTATTTATGTATAGCCCTACTCACTTTCATGGTCCCCTCTTCTCAATAGGCACAATAGTTCCTAAATATCTACCTCCCTTCTCCACTCCCTTTCTCCTTTCTTTTCACCCTCCTTTCACAAGCATTCATGGAATATTTGCTAAAAGCCAGCAATGTTCAGCGTCCAAGCTCCATGAGTAAGCAAGGAACCAATAATTCGATGGGTAGCAGGCAAATATAATGCTATAACACCCAATATACTAAAGTAGAAGTGTGTATGAAGCGCTATGGAAACATATGAGGAGTCCTTAACTGCTGTGGAGGACAGTAGTGTGAGCCCACACTTCACAGTGGGGAGGATGTATTGTTAAGTTAAAATATCCCTTAATGGTATTTTATTTGTTAGCTCATTAACTTTGTTGGGCAACAAATATAAATTGCTCAATTGTCATTCCTTGAACATCAAATTGTTCTTTAAAAACTACTGTACAATGACTTGAGGTTACTCCCCCCCCCCAAAAGCCCAACCTCCCAACAAACAAAAACCTATCTGGGAATACTGTTATGCTAACATGTTAACCACAGTATAATCATTCATAGGAAAACAGTAATTAAACAATGAATTAAATTAAATAACAAAGTTCAAACTATCATAACCTCATAGACCACAATGATTTTACAAAACAAGCAATTGCAGAAATCTTATAAACAATAAAAAAGGAAGAAGTATTTCAATATCATTCTACTTGATCTGGATACACCTGATATTGAAATTGGAGAAAACATATTGTTATAAAGGGAAATTGCAAACATGTTTCACTTATAGATGAGGATGCAATATCCTAAACAACATATTGACAAGTTAAAAAATTAATATTTAAGTAATGTACTTTGGTCAAAATTGAATCCAATTTATATGAAAGTTAGTCATTATTTTCTTTCCTTTTTTTTTTTTTTTGTTTTCTTTCTCTCACCCCCTCCCTCCTTCTCTGTCTGCTCTCTCCTTCCCCGATGCCCCACTGTGTCATTGATTGAGATTACTTTTAAAATAGTGCACACTTTAAAGAAAAAAGTCCAGTGTTTTAAAAAGTAATATTTCATGGGATAAAAATTTCAATGGTACCAAAGGAACTTGGCAAAAAGTATATCTCTTTGCACCCTTAATCTGTCAATTCCTCTTCCTAGAGGCAATACTCTCATCACTTTGTCATTACAAATGCCTATAACATCCTCTTTCCATTCTTTAAATTATAAATAGTAGCATAATTCTCCTTCTCATTTCTTTCCAAGTGTTATAGTTTATATGGGTCTTAACAGACAAGCAAGGTTTGGTTGGCCAGATGGGCAAGGTAGGGGACAGAGTGTACAGAGGTGTGAGAAGGAACAGGAATGCTTTCTTGTTGGTTAAAGTTTGTAATGTTAAATTAAGGCAGGATAGACCAGTGACACAGGAAGTACAAATATCCACATTGTGTAAGAAATTAATCATTTGCTAATGACGGGATCTCAAATTGGTCAGGAGAAAAGATGAATTAATCAGTAAATAATATTGGGGAAATGGTAAAAAAAAAAGTTTAGTCTTCTCATCCTATGCCAGAAGATTCAAAAATTTTAAAAACGAAGCCATAAAAATAGAGAAAACAACATGGGAAAATCTTTTTTACAACTTCAAAGTTTAAAAAGTCCTTTTAATTATGACTAAAATGTGACAGTGATAATAGAAATTTAAGGTTAATTTATAAAAAATAATTTTTAAAAATTATTAATGGAAACAAAATAAAGCAAATCCAGGTAAAAACAACAAACTGGTAAATGATTTCATGCCAACCAAATAGTTGCTCTAATACCTAAAAAAATTCTACAAAATAGTTAAAAATTTAAAAAGCAGAGAATTTGAACAGAGTTTGTAGATAAGGAATAGCTCTTAACATATGAAAAATACATAGCTAACTCAATATAATAGAATATAAATTAAAACTACTAAATCAAGATACCATCACACAAAAGAGTTTGTAGCCAAAATTTTAGGCTTTCCAAAATACAGAAATTTATTAACATTTTGTTTTTGAGATTTTGGGGAATGAGGCAAATTAATATATCACTGATAGTATATGTAAATTGATGCATCTAAGGAGGAAAGTAATCTACGTATAGGATATTTTCCTATAGATAAATTTGCACACATGCAAAGTTACATATGTTCAAGATTATTTACTATAGCATTATTTTTTGCTAATATAGCAAAATATTGGCACCAACCCAATCTTGAACCAACAGAGCACTGGTTAAATTACAGATAAATATAATATATTTATGCATTGTAATAATATGCAATGGAATAAAAAAGTAGAATGAACTCTCTCTATATCAACATCGCTAAGGTTGTAAGGTATGTAAAGTGAAAAAGCAATGTAGTGAACAGTGTATATAATGCGCTACCCTTTGTTAAAGGGGAAAAATATAAATGCATATTCTATCTTGCACAAAGAAACTCTGGAACTATACAAATTAATAAAAATTGTGCTATGGAAGATTGTGGCAAATGAGAAGTGGGAACATTGGTAGAAGTAAGTGTTTATACCATATCTATTTTAATATTTATTGATTTTTAAATTATGAAGATGTATTAACTATTCGAAAAAATTTATATTTAAATTATGAGATGTATTAACCATTCGAAAAAGATAGAAGCATCTGCCTCTATCTTTACAGTATTTCTTTCTTTTTTTCTTTTTTCATCTACCTTGCTGGCTCATTTACTAATGACAATGACATTACCAGAAAGCCAGCTCTTTTCCAAATAGCATGTTAATCACATTATATACTTTATTGCTAATTTTTTTTTTTTTCTGAGACAGAACCTCACCATGTTGCCCTAGTAGTGTGCTGTGGCATCACAGCTCACAGCAACCTCGAACTCTTGGGCGTAAGTGATTCTCTTGCCTCAGCCTCCCAAGTAGCTGGGACTACAGGCACCTGCCATGACACCTGGCTAGTTTTCGGTTGTAGTTGTCTTTGTTTGGCAGACCTGGGCCTGGTTCAAACACGCCAGCCTCAGTGTATGTGGCTGGCGCTCTAGTCACTGAGCTACAGGCGCAGAGCATATTGCTAATTTTTATAGCAACCTGCAAAGTAAATTAAAGGACTGATACACCTCCTTTATAAATAAGGAATTTGAGATGCACAGAAGCTATATGCCTAACTGAGTCAAGATCAGTGAGAAACAGAGCGGGATTGAAACCCACATGGTCTAGTGGCTGCCTTTCTTTCTCAGCCGAGGCCCTCTGATTAATTTTATGGCCTTCTCATCCATGTTTTTCTTTGTGGTTGTGAAGGAAAATGCTTAGACATAGATGTCGAAACATCTGATAGTGGCAAAAACTTCGAGATAGAAATTTGAGATGATGGCTTAGCAAAAGCCTGATGGGCATGTAAGAATAAACTGACTCCAAAGATGGGCATACTGGTGCATGCCTGTGGTCTTAGCTGTTCAGAAGGCTGAGGTGGCAGGATATCCTGAGCCCAGGAGTTTGAGGCCAGTCTGTCTTTACAATATTTCAATGATTAGGTATTTGTTAATTTCAAGCAGTGGGGTTTTGCATGCGCTTTTTTTTCCTGTGCCAATGATTTACTTTGTAAGATTTGGTTCACCAGTAACATTACTGAGCTAGTCTCATCCATAGTTTTGTCCATGCATTAAAATACAGGAAAGAATTGGAACTCACAAGAGGAATATTATTTTTGGTGTACTCTCAACTTTGTGGTCAAAGCTTTTTATTTGTGGAGAGAAAATTCCAGGACATAAAAATGCTTGGGTTCTCATTCAAGGTCAGTATGCATTTGTTTTAAAAATGGAGTTAAGTATTCCTAGAATACACACTGGGAAATAACACCGTGGAGTAGAAAGGAAAAAGAAGCAACTTGATGGACATGAATGAGATGGGAGAATGAGATGCCAAAGGGCCAGACAGATAGGATCCAGGGCTGTACAAGGAAACTATTCCACTGAAGGGTAATAGGGAAAGGAAGGGAGGATGTCCATTATCAGGGAAATGTGAATAACAAGAGGCTGTTCAATCATTGAGAAACATCCTAAAGATTCCAAATCTAGAACTAAAACATTAAGAGTTGCGATACTGAGATCTCATCTTACAGTCAAGGAAACCAACACTTAGAGCTGTGACAAGAACAAACTATGGTTATAGTGAAACCACATCTGAGACTTCCAGCCTAGCATTTTGTTTTGCTTTTACTTGCTCCTTTATTTTCATTCAGTATCTCTTGCTCATGCTCCATTAAATTTAGTTTGGAAGGTCTCATTTTAATAAGAGTAACTCACTCTTGACTGTTTTCAGAAAACAGGAGGAAAGTAGGGAAGAGGAAGAGATAGAAAAAGCTGCAAAGAGAGATGTTAAAACTTATAAATGAAAGTAAAATGATAACAGCAAGTAACAGACAAAAATGTCATTTCTGCTGACAAAGGGCCCAGCAAAGCTGTTCGGAGCAGTGAAGGTTGGAAGTTGCAAGACCAGAACTCTGCATCTCCCTCACTCCAGGGCTTTTTGTAAAAAGATGGCAAAGCATTTTTAACAATCATCCTCTCTTACTGTCCAAAAACAATAAAGGAAGAAATTTTCCCGATCAGGGTCTTTAGCCATATTATACTCTTTTGCAAATATTTCACAAAAAACTCTTCTAGAATATCCTTCACTACATGTTTAAGGCAGAGTTCTTCCTTTAAATTGCTGTCGAATCAGTTTATTCTTCACATAAGTTTTTCTCTTTGTTGAGCTAGGAAGTATTTGAAATTTTACTCTAGAAAACTGCTTTCCCCTGACAGTACAAAAATATGTTTTCTATTTCAGTTCCTGGACCCACATCACGTAAATGTTCCCATTAAAAATATTCACAACTTTCAAATGCGATTTAACAATAGAACTGAGTCTTTATTAACACTGACCAATTCCAAATAGTTGTGACACAGATTATTCTGTTTACTTTTGGTTAAAGTTTCACAAAGCAGAATGAGACAAAACAAAAGACACTACTCTCCATAGGAAGGAAGGGAAGCCAAACGTGGCACGTAATAAAATATTTAACATTCTGGATTCTTTAGCTTTCAAATGCCCCCAATAATTAAGGGTGCTTAGGAGGGATAACTTTTAGGGGTAAAAGGCAGAATTCATCCCCTCTTTCCCTGAAAGAAGGTTAAGTTCTGAGGTGACATAAGGATTCAAAAGAAAAAAACAAAACAAAAAACAAAACCTCTACTCTTTTAGAAATGAAGACATTGTATACATACGTTAGTAAATAAATCTCTTATTTTATACTCATAATCTGATTTAAAATTTAGTCCTTTCCAAGTTTGTACCATTTACTAATTTTTTTTTTTTTTACAGGCTTACCAGAACAATTGGTTCTCATAAACTGCAAGCTGTCTGTCCATAAACCCTCTTCCTATGGGAAACTCTAATTATTGTGGACTTGCACCATCTCTGATGTTATTAAATTAGTTTTTTAGAAATAAATACAAACAAACATATAACTAGACCTACACCCTGTTGATCTCTTAGGAATCAACTTTACTATTTCCTAAGCTTGATGGTGGTTACCTAGCTTTCTAAATTCAGTGAGGAAGTAGACACTACATGTAAATTATATATTTAACAGTTTTTAGAAGAGTTTCACACTTATAAAGATTATTGTGTTGGGTGGCGCCTATGGCTCAAAGGAGTAGGGCGCCAGCCCCATATACTGGAAGTGGTGGGTTCAAACCCAGCCCTGGCCAAAAAAAAAAGATTATTGTGTTTTTAAAATTTAAAACCTGCAAAGGTCTGTGCCAGGAGTTATCTGGTAAGTATCTATTTCTGAGTTTGGCATGCTCCCCTCTGCCAACAACCTTTATCCACACTGCTAACACTTTTCATCCTCCCATTCCCATGATCCATGTCTGTGAAAGCCTCTAAGAGTCCATGAATCATGGTGTTTATGGGTAGGTCAATAATGCCAGGGAAGGAATGATATGATGTGGACTAGGATTTTTAAAGATATATTCACAACATCTGGGTGCATTGGTGTGTGCCTATAGTCCCATCTACTTGGGAGGCTGAGATGAGAGGATGGCTCGTGCCCAAGAGTTTGAGGCTATGATTACAGTTGTGAATAGTTGTTGCACTCTAAATGGACAAGATAGTGAGACCCTCTGTTCAAAAATAAAAACCAAAAACCTATTAATCATTAATTCAGCAAGCAGGTTAATAATGATTGCTACCATTCAGTACAAGCATACTATAAGCCAAGCATTCATAAGACATCTAATTCTTAGAATAACCCTGAGAAGTTGGTATTCCTTTTCCATTTTATACATGTGGGAAATGGGTTTCAAGGAAATTAAATACATTCTCCAAACAAGCATACAACAAACAAACTGGTAAATATCTTAGGATTTGAGGTTGTGCTTACCAGAGTTCAAACTCCTGCTCTTTCTGCTCTTACCATAGTCTGATCTACAGCCTAAGGCTTCGTGGATTCTTAAGAGATCTTTATAGTCCTGTGGTTGTATTTCAGGTTAACATAAACATCTCTTTCCTGAATGCTTTCTAAAGAGATTAGATCATATTAGATATACTTTAGTGTTAAATGTACTTTTACCTTACCTTATTAAAATAATTAGTGTTAGGAATAGAAGGTTGAATAGAAATCATAGTGTTACATTAGCTAGAATATCACACTTCTCAATGATTAAGCATAAATGAAAGTTCACCCTTTCATTCATCCACTGCCCATCCATCTACCTATCCATTCATCCATCCATCACCCATATCCATCTGTTTAACAAATCGAGAACTATTATAGGCCAGTTACTCTTCCAGGCCCTGTAGAGACAGAGATAAAGAAGTCAGAGCTTTCTTTTGTTCTCAAAGATTATAATCTAGATAAACATTGAGTGGTAGAAAACTTTGTGTGAGATAAAAATGTTTCTATATCTGTACTATTGTGAAAACTTCAGCAGTGGAATTTGCAAATGTATTTCATTTTAACTTCAACCAATTTAAACTTAGTTACATGTAGCTAGTGGTTATTATTTTTGACATCACAGTTCTAGAAGGTTTGAGGAGATGGGGAGACAGAAAATAAACTACTTTTTTGATTTGAATGGGTGCTATGGAGAAAAAGAGTGGGATGATGTGAAAGGGGTTGGGGAGGAGGCCGCATAAATTAGGGTTGTCAGGGAAGTTTTCTCTGAATAAGTTCCACGTAAACTGACTCTTGAGTGAAGATAAGGAATTAGACATGCCAAGAGCAGAGAGAAGAACATTCTAGGCCAAGAGAAGTCAAAAGCCCAAAGGAGAGAAAGATTTTGATGTGTTCAGGTTTCAGAAAGCAGATCAATATTGGTTAGATTGTAGTGAGCAAGGGGGTAATTGGCATGCAGTCCTGCTGGCGGGTAGGCAAGGCCAGATAGTGTGGAGTTTTCCAGATGGTGGTAAAGAGTATGGATTTGATTCCAAATGAAGTCTAAATCTATAGGTAACCTTTAAAAAAAGGGTTATCCTATAAAATACTTATATCCAAAATTAAAATATTTAAAGACCGAGTAGTTGATAAGCTTTATCTACAATTTAGTTCAGAACATGCACCACCTTAAGGAACTACTGTGGTTACAAAATAGTCATAAAGATTCAAAGATACGTTCATTTTCAACCTTTTGTGAAGTTAACTTTTAGTATGTCTCAGAGCTGATTTCCTTTGGAACACAGACAGGAAAGCTCTCTTTTCTAGGAGTGGTATCGTTTGTTAACCTCTGGAAATGGGGTTCTTTATATACTTGCTCAACAGCCAGTTTTCAGGGAAAAATCATCACATTGGAAAAAAATATAAAAATAGAACATTCTTGAGTCATAGCAGAGAATCCTAGACTTCCTTATCAATCCTGAAAATACTTCTTTGAGGCTGGATTTTAAAGATATTATTGTCTTTGACTTTACCAGAATATGTGAGCAACCGATATTGTCAATTCAATTTAGTACCTCTTGGGGGGGGGGGGTTCACAAATGACTTAAGCAAACACCTGAAAAGGAGGGTCATAGTAACCTAATCTCCACAGAAACTGCCTTACCTACCCTAGCCCCTTCCAATAATTCATACTTTTAACATTATTGATTGAAAATAAAACACAAATTTTGCATCATAAGATGGTGGGGGAAACTAATAAAGAATGTCACTTAAGCCAATTGATAAATTATGCAGACAATTGCAACAACTGGTCTTTATGGTAGAATTTAAAGTCATCAGTCTATAATACTTAACATCTACTTCAAATACAAAAAAGTTTTAAGATTTATAATTCTGTGTTTTTAAATGCTGTAAACTTTTCAGTATTCACAGGCTAGTAATGATTGTTTTGCTTTAAAATTTAAAAAATATAACAAAAACACAAGACTAAAATTGTCAGAAGAAAGGAAATGCTTAAAGTTTCAGGTTGATATTTAGCAGTCTTTTCCTGTAATAGAGAGTCATGTAGTAGATGAAAGGGCATAGAGAGAAACAAAGAGATATCCTTTTTCATTCTTACCAAATTAGTTTGTGCTTATGAAGATGTCAAACCTTCCTTTCACCCAATAAAATATTCTTGGTGTGGTAATGATGTTCCCTTGGTGAATTTATGTAAAACTAGAATGATAAAAATCTATCTTTGTAAACAAATGTGGAACTATGTTTGTTTTAAACCTTTAAACCAAAGGCAAGGCACAAGCACATGTTTTTGTCTTAAATGTAGAATAAATTTGAAAGCATACATTGATGGATGTTCTTTGTTTCGAATACATTTTGGAACCCAGCAGACCACATTCAACCTAGTTAAGTTATCTGAATGGATTTGGGGAGAAGAGAAAGAAGTCTGTTAATTTTAATATACCTTCAGAAATATTTTACTTCTTGATGATGACAGCGGCTCTTGCTGACAACTATTAATACATTATAAACACCCCATCAGAGTTATATAAAAACATGTCAGTTTTAAAGAGAACATCTTTGACAGCAAATTTTCTGATTGTGAAACAGCTGTGCCTTCAGTACAATGCATTAAGTAGTTTATTCCTTTTAGATAGTTAAATTGTGCATGAAATGTTGCTGGCGCAAGGGCTCCAAATCTGGCCTGATTAGCGAACATCTGTTACATTGGAAAAATTCATGTCTACCCTAATTAGCTGTCAGGCTGATGTACATCAGGCCCGATGGTGAAGGATCCTGTGCTGTTTAAGTCAAACAGGTTCCTCTCCTCTCCTGTCACCTGCCCTTTCAAATCTCTTCCTTTCCCGGGTTGCTGTAATTAGAGCTGGTTGGACACACAATGGAGCAGGCTACGTTCAGTTATAGTCCCATCTGTGCAAGATTTTTCTTCCCACCAAACTTGGGATCTGAAAGATAAAGTAGTTCAACAGCAGCAGAGCTGGGAGACCTGTTAGGTCTACGACCTTTGCTAATCCTGGCCCTACGATCTTCCTTTGAGAGACTCTGAATCCTGAAGCTATCATCTTGCGGTGACTGCAGGGTGATCTATAGCTTCTGAAGAAGAGGTCCTTGTTCTAATTGTTTTAAATAGGGCCAGCACTCAGCTGATTTTGAAACAACTCGGTGCCCTGTAGATGTGACATGATACTATATGATCAGGTACTAAAAGCAGCAAAGAACAGTTAGAAACAGGAACAGAGTGTTCTGCAAATGGAATTTTCATAGCTAATAATTGGCCATGGGCAGTTACAGAAGGCAATTGAAACTAAAAGATCTGATTTTATCAGGTTTATTGGTCCAGTGTATGCAGGGATTTCCAATGTAAATAAAAATTTTCATTACCTGCAGATGGGTATAAATCCTAACTTCCTGTTTGAACTGTTTACTTTTTTACTAAACTGGAAAGTACAGTTTGAAGTGTTTCCAAGCTGGTGAAATCTTCATTCACTCAGTAACAGCCTTTTACATGAGAGCTGGATCTCCTGGGGCCAAATTCAGATTTAACCTGACAGATTAAGAATATATAAGATTACAACATCATGTTTTATTAGAGTGTGATTTGACCTAGGAAGAATGAACAATGAGGCTTTTTCTGACTTTGTATCATCCTTTGAAGATAATTCAAGTACAGGATTATTATTCCCAAGCATACATGAGGTGTAATTACAATGTATGCTAAAATTCAGTGATTGAGGACATGCTTCTGAAATGCTTGATGCATGAAGTTATAAATGGAGAAATTAATTTACCCAGAGCCTAAGGATTTTTAGGTGAACTCAAAACAGCATTACTTTCAGAGCTCTGAATGTTCTTGTTCCAATGCCCCAGCCAAACTAGGCTTGAATTTTCTAATTTAAGTGAGGTTCCTTCCTCCCTTCTACTATTTCTTCTTTCCTTCTTATGCTCTTTTTCTTCTTTCTTTTTTTTTTACCTTGAAGTACTTTCCTACCTAATAATAAAACATTTCAGTCTATCCTCAAATACCATCTTTTCTAAACCACTTTCAACCAGTGGGAGAAAGGACAAAGTTTATTGAAACTATTGCATTCTGTACTCTGGATTCCCATTCATTGCCCATCTTTTCTCAACAATAGGCATTTTGAATTTTTTTTTATAGTACTTGCTAATTCTAAACTTTAACTATATTTGTGTACCATAGGGTGCCCCTTATTTCTTATATTAGACTGCAAACTGCTTGGAGACAGAGGCCTGAGCTGTTTATTATGTGTCCCATAAAATGTGCTAATGGTTCACCAGGACACGGCCTCAATAAATGTTAAATAAATACAATTTGGCTCAGAACAGAGGTATTCAAAAGCAGTGATAAGCGTCTTGGGGAATTCATATTGACTAAGATACAGTGAAAGTGAAGGAGCTCTGGCTGTGTGGAGATGGCCACCACAAGCCAGTGGGACCACTAGAGTCTGGTTGAGAGTTAAAGTATCTTGCAGGTATGGGATGCTCTTGGGCATATCCAACAGCATTCCGCCGAAGAATGGCCTAACTTGGGGCGGGCACAGTGGCTCATGCCTATAATCCCAGCACTCTGGGAGGACAAGGCAGGTAGATTGCCTGAGTTCATGAGTTCGAGACCAACCTGAGCCAGAATGAGACCTCGTCTCTAAAAATAGTTGGGCGTTGTGGCAGGAGCTTGTAGTCTCAGCTACTTGGGAGGCTGAGGCAAGAGAATCACTTGAGTCCAACTGTTTGAGGCTGCTGCGAGCTATGAGGCCATGGCCCTCTATCAAGGGTGACAAAATGAGACTCTGTCTCAAAATAAATAAATAAATAAACAAATAAAAGAGTGGCCTAACTTAACAGAGCTTTCAGAATTGTCTCATTGCCCCGACTGACGATCACTGAAGGATGCTGTGGATCCTGCTGGTCTGGGTCTGGTTCTAGCTTGTTCAGGATCTGGGTCTGCACTGCAACCCTGCCTGGAGGCTCAGCACTGCTCCGGAGCTGTGTGGGCTGAGCCTGCTGTCCTCCCCCCTCACCTATCTGCTTTCCTGTGACATTCTCTGTAGTCTTCTACACTGGGTTTGGGTTTATCATGAACCAAGAATACAGGCAATAGTATAAGAACACAAATTTTCTGCTTAAATTTGTGGATTTTAGAGAACCTAAACAATTTACACTTTAAAAACACTTACTGAACCTTCAAATTCTGTCCATTCTAGCTTGAAAACTACTTAGTAGTAATTCACCAAAAGACAAATTACAAAGTGATTTCATGCTGACTTGAAAAATACATTTGGAGGGATTCTTTTTGTTTTTGACCATAATATGAAAAGTTTCTAGAATTTCATAGCATATTTTAAAATGTTTCAATACAGATCGCCTCATTTAAACATAGTAGTTACTTCCAATAAACAAAAACAAAAAATAGAGACTCTTGGGTGCTCACCAAGCTATATTTTCCTATCATCATCATTAATGACAAAAAGAAGCACCACCATCGTAATAGGCAAGGATCTTTATTTAAACATCTAGTATATTCCACTTCTAATTCAATATTCTTACTGCTCACAAAAATTTCTGTAAATTTTAGTACCTCTGTTTTACAGATGATAACATTTGAACACAGAGATTACATGATTTGCCTACAGCTACATAGCTAATAAATAATGCAGCCAAAATTCAACCCATGTTTGGCCCCAAAGTGATTGGACAACTGCCACTCAAGAAAATATTTTTTCATATTTTAAATGTTTATTATTTTTAAATAAGTATTTGCATTTCATTGCCTTCTTAAAATACTTTGAGACCACAAAAAAAAAAAAATTTATTCGGCTAACTGACATTGTACCTCAAAGGGTGCTATGGCTTTTATGCATTTTGCTTGCTTGATGGTAGCAAGTCCAATTGAATTGTTTAACAAGAATTTACATCATATTTTATTCATGTTATTCTATTTGGTTGGGCAAGTCTAACTAGTATAAATATGTAGTTCAATCCAAACTAGTAACAACTTGAAACCTCTTTCCTGGGAAACTTTATCTTTTCAATCCAAGTCTCTGAGGCCTAGATTCCACTAAATTCCAGTTTCTATGAGATAGTCCATAAGGACTGTATAGTGACTTTGAGATTGTTTTGATGACTCTGTGCTTTTTGGTCATATTGTTGCTGTGTGTAATTTTGACTAACCTAATAAATAAAGTTGAAAGCCTTTAGCTTTTTCTGCAGTTAATAAAGAATGATATAACAAAAATATTTACTATGCACTATGCCAGCAACTAAATTAACCAGTAATAATTGTTTTCGGTGGTACCAATCAGCAGCTGAGAAAAAAATCCTACAGGTCATTATATTTATATAATTAACTATGGTTTCTGTCTACTCTCTATGTACCACTCCCTTAAAAGTCCTGAGACACACACATACACACACACACAGAAAACAAAGCTAATTCTCCTCAACGTTTGTTTCTCCAGAAGCAATCTTGCAAACTTTTGAGTATTTTGTATTGTTGAGATAGTAAATATCTTATTGCTATTCCAAGCCTATAATTTGCTCTTGAGACGGCTGATACCACCCATCTATAGAGTCATCCCTGTTGTGTTATAAACAGCAACAGAAGGTCACTCTGTTCCTGCAGTGATTTGTTCTCTGAGTCTATCTGAGAATAGTTAGCAAATGCATGCATCCTTCAGAAAATGGGCATAAACAAGCCACCTAAAGCCAGAGAGACAATGATTATGTTGCTTTTTAAGCTCCACATAAAAAATGTAAACCCTTCTAAGAGGTCAGACCCACAGAGGCTAATCCCCCCTCAACTTTCAGTCAAATGGTAAATTTCTTCCTGAAGAGTTAACACAGTCAATATGTGGCCCCAGTCCTTTGGACAGTGCCCTCTGTGTCTAGAGATGACTTTCACTGGGTAGTGTGGATGACAGCCCTAGAGATGCCAATGGTAGAGTACCTTGCTGACAATCATGGAAAGAGGCAGCTGGTAAAATTTGTTCCTGGAGTTGACGCTGTTGCTTAGTATAGAATAGTGGATCATTAAGTAGAATGCTTAGAGGTAAGTAACTTGACAAAATGAAACTCCATATTAGTGATGATAAGAGAATTTATATGGGGAATTCTCAGTGTCGTGTCCCACCACAATACATTAGATCCCACAGTGGTGGACAAATCTGAGTTCTGCAGGCCAATTCTGAATTCTTTTCTATGCAGTGATTGTCTGCAGATCTGGAATGAGTCAAAGATGAGCCCTGTTATGCAGTAAAAGCTGGTATAAGACGGTGTTGATGTTTTCACAGTGGACCTAAACACTAATAACATTTTTCATAATAAAATTACCTCTCATACTTTTAATAGTGACCATCTTACAAACATGCAAGTCTGATATTCTCTCTTTGCTGGTGTGGAGATCACAGTGTCTGAACTCCAGCTTGGCAGGCCTGTTTGTGATGATAAAAATTCAACTTTGTTCTTAAGCCAATGTGATCAGTCCATTCACTTAAAGCTGTAAAACTGGTTTCCGGTGGACACAGCCCCTAAAGTAACTCTCTCAGTCAGCCAATATAGAGATGAAAATTAAACTTAGATTTTTCTGACACTCCACTCTTGTTCTCTCACCACAAGATCCTCCCAGTTCACTGAGAATCATTAGGTTTACACTATAAGCCAATTCTCTCCAAAGCCTGATGAATTTATAGCTTCTTCAAACATGGGCACCAAAGCAGAAGTTATCTATTATTTTCAAGGTGTGTAACTTTTAGCTGAGAATCCATTGATATAAACATGTGATGGCATCTGTAATTCCAACCAGTACTCAAGAGAATATCCACGAGTGCTATTTTAGAACTCTCTTTAAGATAATAAAGCCAGCTCCAGTCAGACATACTGTACCTCACACTGTATAACAGCTTTCAACATAAATCTGGGACATGATTTACATTTGAAAGCAACAGATCAATATTTGAGGAGGGATTTTTTTTTTCATTGAGTTGGCTCTAAGTCTCTGAAATATAAAGTTATTTTTTAAATGTCAAGACCAACTACACCCACACTGGCATGAAATGGCTTTGTCGAAAAAGTTGGAAAAAAATTAAACGTAAATTTTGTGTTGACATAATCCAGGTTAAGTCTAAAAAAGAAAAATACTTACTTTTGTAAAATGAGAGGCTATTTTATCACTCAGAGAATGTCACATCAATTGTAAAGCCATCAGCCCCAAGGTTTGGTGGTGATTGCTTCATATTTACTGTTAGTCCAGCAATGGGGATGGTACTTTTACAGCCTTTGGACAGACTAGTGAGTGTGACATTTAAAGTGTTGATTTTTGCAGCACTTATGTTAATTGTTGTAATTTTCCTGATGAACCACCATTCTGGTCTCCTGATGCAGCCAAGATAGTTTTACATTTTCTATGCAGGGCCTCTTTGCCATTTGGTCTGTGTAGTGTCAGCTTCGAGTGCTACTGAAAGCAGACAAAATTGCAAGCAAATTGCATCAGATTGCCAACATTGTGAAAAGGTAAATTGCTTGCAAATCTATTTAAACCACTGCCCTATTTTCATCAGCTTCAGTACTTGGTATTCATGATTGCTTAATTGGCGACCTTTCCTATTGTGTAGTGCTTTATGGTGTAATGGAAAGCGATCTTTACCAAACCAATTACCCTTTTTTTCTCAGCACTACATTATTGCTGTGATTGCAACTGCCAGTTCTTTGTAAATGAACTTTCTGATTTCAATGATGTTTTTAAAATGTAAGATAGAAAAAAGTGGCATTCATATTGTGTGATGTTCTATTTTGAAGCCTCTTTGTAGTCACCATTGTCTGGGAAAATGGACTGAAGGGTTACACAGTACCTACAAATATCCATGTAACTATTATTAATATTATTATAATGTCCTCCTTTGTACTGCAGCTCAATTAGGAAGGGATAGGAGAAATATTTTGTCACCCTGTCAAGTGCACAGGAAGTGCATTTGAGGCTTCTTTTTTGACACATACATTATCTCTAGTAATAAGATTCATTTTAAGGAGTGGTGACGAAGATACAAAATCAATTTAAATAAAATTCACAATGCTAGTTTTTTGGTCACTCAACACTGAAAGGGAGCCTTAAATGACTCAAATACTCAAACTTGGATAAAAGCTTAATTTCATAAGGGAGAATTATAATAGCTAAGAAACAGTGAATTTTTAGGATCTCAGGTTCTGAATACAGATGCCAAAACACAGCAAAACATGACTATTCTGGATGTTCAAAGCTAAAAATATGTATTTACAGATATGTAGCCTGAATTTGAACAGAACTAAGATTAACCTTTAAAAAGATCCTCTTAATAATATTCTATAAAACCAACATCCACATAAATTCTTATAAAGATGAGGCATAGGACTATAATGAATCTTGTTTGTATATTTTTATGTGATTTAGAAAATTATATCATTACTCATAAGTGTACATGCAAAAAGGGAGCTACAAGTAATTTAGTCATTCCCTAATACTGTAAGTGGAAATAGATGCATCATTCTACCCCCTACAGTTAGAAACTCTATTGTATGTGGGGCATTTTGCAAAGATTTATTTTACTCTCTTCTCTCATTTAATTAGGGAAAAAATGGAGTTCAGTCAAGGCTTGTCAATGATGATCAGGTGATTGTTGATTTTAGCACCTTTGATGTAATGTAATGATTTATTTACAACACAGCAACTTAGTCTTTGAAAGCAAAGAAATGTGTTTGTTATCTGCTGCTTATGAAAGTGCCCCTAACAACCAATTTCACCATGATTTTGAGGTCTAATACAGTTATTATTTTGTATCAGCAGCATATATTTCCTTGGAACGATTATACACATGACTCAATTCCCTAACTTTAAAGCTAGTCATGTAGTCATATAGATGAGAGGCTGACATTTGTTTGGGTGTTTAATTTGTTAAAACATAGAATTTTAAAAACAAGCATCCCATTGATTGGGAACAGGACCCAGAAGAGCACTCACCTGTGGGAGGACTTTATTAAATTACTTTTGTGGAAAGACTTTTAAGATAATTTTATTTTGGTTGAGGAGTGGGGAGCAGAAGAGATTTATGATAAAGGAAAAACTCATGGGTTAGCATGAACTGCAGTTATTACTGTCGATGTTACTGACAGAGGTTGGTCATGAACTATCATTCTCAGTATTCATATTTCTACACTGGTACCAAGCCCTGTAAGGAGGAAACAGAAACTACTAATAATACAGCTGACCCAGCCAGAGCTTATGATGTGCCAAACACTGTGCTAAGCATTTTAACTAGCTTGTCTCATTTAATTCTCTCAACATCCCCGTTATGGGGGCATTGCTATTATTCCCATTTTATAGATGAGGCAACTGAGGCAGAGAAGGCTTTGTGGCTGACACAGGGCCATGCAGCTAACATGCAGTGTCAGCTGGGGCAGACCATGAGCAGCAGGGTCTGGAGCCTGGTGAGTCACTGTTTAAGGAGATCAGTTTCCCAGCTTCTAATTTTTCACTCTCAGGCTAAGGAAGGAAATCTGGTTGGCTAACAAACGCTCCATAGAATCTAAATATCTGATTCTCCAGAATACCTTAAGCAGTAATTAAGGAAATTGATGAAGTATGCCCAGGTGCCATTTAATCTTTCACTCCTTTTGTCTTTTTTTCTTTTTTGAGACCTGGTCTCACTCTGTTCACCAGACTTTAGTGTTGTGGTATCATCATAGCTCACAGCAACCTCAAACTCTTGGGTTCAAATGATCCTCAGCCTCTAGAGTGGCTGGGACTACAGGTGTAATAATGCCCTGCTGTTAATTTTTCTTTTTAGTAGAGATGGAGGGTGAGGGTAGGGTGGGGTCTCAATTTTGTTCAGGCTGGTTTCAAATCCTCAAGCTCAAGCAATCCTCCCATTTTGGCCTCCCAGAGTGCTAGGATTACAGATGCAAGCCACCGTGCCCCACCTGGAAGGAGCAACTCTTGAAGTCTGTAGGATGATAGATATCCAGTTTGTCTTACCACCTCTGTTAGATAATGTATTCTGGAGGTTGTTGATGGTTGAAACCATCTCATTTTGGTTAAAAGCTCTTTCAAAGTAATTACAATAAGTATGGTTATCAGACTTCCTTCTATAAAGAGGGTGAAGGAAGGGGGATGGCCCAGCAAAGGGTGGAGGGAGTGGGGCTTGGTTCCCTTTCAACCCCATGCCATAACAATTATAGCAAGAATGAAATGCTTTCAGCTCGGTGCCTGTAGCTCAAGCGGCTAAGGTGCCAGCCAGATACACCAGAGCTGGTGGGTTCGAATCAGGCTTAGGCCTCCCAACACTGACAACTACAACCAAGAAATAGCCAGGCATTGTGGTAGGCGTCTCTAGTTCCAGCTATTCTGGAGGCTGAAGAAAGAGAATCACTTGAGCCCAGGAGTTGGAGGTTGCTGTGAGCTGTGACGCCATAGCACTCTACCCAGGGCGATAGCTTGAGGCTCTGTTTCAAAAAAAAAAAGAATGAAATGCTCTTTGAGATTGTATATGAGGCATTTGTAGCACTGATTTAAGCAACATCCAAGATGTTTTGCTTGGTAAAACAAAGCAAAGGAGTTTTGCCCACTCCTTATCCTGCTGGGCAGCCAGTGTCAGCCTGAGTTTATTCTCTAATGTTTTTAGTGGCAGTTAACTCCACGCTCTATTTCAGAAGGTTATATATAATGCCCAGTAACCAAACTGTTGGAAAATTTATAAAAAAGCAAGAAGCTGGAAAATACCCTATGTTTGTCTTTATTCAGATTCATATACCAATTTCTGGATTAATCCTAAAGAGCAATCCAGGCATAGAGAAATGGTAAGGAAGAGTATTAACTAAGGAAAAGGATCATTTGTGTAAAATGATCACATAATACATTATGTCTTTATTTAGCAAATTTCCTGAGTGGATTTAATATTTTCTTTCATTGGCAGGCAAAAAAATATTTAGTAGAAACAGGGGTCTCGAATTTGCTCTGGCTGATCTCAAACTCTCTAGCTCAAATAATCCTCCCACTATGGCTTATCAGAGTGCTAGGGTTACAGATATGAGCCACTGTGCCCCACCTATATTTACAGTTCTCAAACTTCCCACAATTTTGGGAAACTACCTCTAGGCTGTGTCTGTCTGGTCTTTAGTGCTGCAAAGGTGCTGCTGCAGTTTCTGGAAGCCCTGCAAGCTTTGGAACTATGAGGAGCATTTATTCTCTCACATCATGTCCTTTTCACAGCCAACAGCATCCATTTTGCTCCAAACGTATACATGGTAAGGAACAAACTAGATTGGCCAGGCAGGTCCTTACTGTCCCCTCATGGATATTAAACTCTCTTTTTTAAATTGTATGACGCAATGTGCTTTTGCAATTGATAACTATGATGGATGCTAAGGAAGCAGAAATCCTCTATGCTTCCTTGGCCTTAATTCCTTCTTTACAAGAAAGTAAACTATGAAACACCTTCTCATACCCCCCAAAACCAGCTTCCATGTTATTTCCAACGTTTGAACAGCTTTCACTGTAAATTAAATTATATCATTTAAGAGGAGTCTGGGTGCAGGGGCTCCCACCTGTAACCCCAGAATTTTGGGAAGCTAAGATGGGAGAATTGCTTGAGGCCAGGAATTTGAGACAAGAAACAGTGAGGTCTGCATCTCTACAAAAAATAGAAAAATAATCTGGGTTTGGTGATGTATACCTGAGGTCCCAGCTACTTGAGAGAGATTGAAGCAGAGAGATCACTTAAGCTTAGCAATCTGAGGTTGCAGTGAGTTACAATCATGATAGTCTGGGTGACAGATCAGGACAGAACAAACGAAGATGTCACACCATAGAGAAAACTTAAAATTTGTGGACAGGAGGCTCCGCACCTGTGGCTCAAATGGCTAAGGCACCAGCCACATACACCTGAGCTGGTGGGTTCAAATCCAGCCTGGCCCGCCAAACAACAATAATGGCTGCAACCAAAAAACAGCCAGGCGTCGTGGTGGGTGCCTGTGGTCCCAGCTACTTGGGAGGTGGAGGCAGGAGAATTGCTTGAGCCCAGGAGTTGGAGGTTGCTATGAGCTGTGATGCCATAGCACTCTACCTAGGCGGACAGTTTGAGGCTCTGTCTCAGAAAAAAAAAATTTGTGGACAGGATAAAAATGTTTTAGCTCATTGGTTATATGTATTTTAGGGAATGTAACTATTTGATCTACTGGCAATAATAATAAACAATCTCTAACATTTGTTTAGGGTTTACAGTGAGTCAGACATTGCAATAACTCTAGAAAATAGATTTTATCACACACCTCTTCAACAAATGCATAATGTGCAGTTTAGAAAGATTAAGCAAAATTTTAAGGTCAGAGAGTTTGTAAGTGGCAGATCTGGGTTTCTGGTTCAGATAGTCTAGAAAGCGTAACTGACTTCCTTCCAACTGAAGAAGAAGGAGGAGAAACAAAAGTAAAGAAAGAAGAAACAAAGAGGAGCAGGAAAGAGAGAGTGCATTTCAGTAATTGAGAAAACCAACAAGGGACTGTACTGTCATTAACACACCCAAATCCCTAAACTTGCACAGTAAGATTTAGAATGCTCCCTAGTTTTCTATAAAGTCAGTTCTTATTGTACATATCTGGCATGGAAATTAGTATTATTTTTGTCCTAAAAAAATTTTTTTTCAGTTGGCTTTTGATGGTGAATGTAGAATTGAATTAACCCCACATGTAGCTTCTGGTGGAAAATATTATCGTTGATCATGTAATGGTATAGGAGACAGTATCATAATGTGGGCAAATTTCCACCTTCACGGTGCCAATGAGAGGCAATTGATAGAGACCCCTACATAAAAATGCCTTCTTTCTCTCAGAGTGAAGTTTTCAAAGTCTCATCTTGTGTTAGCTGCATAGCAGGTGGGCAAGACTGAGAAGAGAGAACAGTGTTCAAATCCAGAGAGATGGATCTTGCTGTGGTCTGAACGTGTTTCCCAAAATTCATGCATTGAAACTTGAATGTGATAGTATCAAGAAGTGGGACCTCTAGGAGGTAAGTCAGGAAGGCAGAGCTCTTGTGAATGAGATTAGTGATTTTTAAAAAGGGCTGGAGAGAACTAGCTCCCTCCCTCTCACAGGTCAGTCTCTCTCCCCCTGGGAACACACATCCACCCCCTCCAGACATGGGAAGGGAAGCAGAAGGGCTGGACCCTCACCAGACCCTGGATCTGCCAGCTACTTGATCTTGTACTTCCCAGCCTTTAGAACTATGAGAAAACTGCTGTTCTTTACAAATTACCAGTCTCAGGTATTTTGTTATAGCATCACAAATAGACTCAGCTTAGGCCCCATGACAAATTTAACCTACTATTTCTACCTAGGGCTGTCATGAATGACACAGACATTCATTCTATTTAATGTGTTACTGAATAGAAAGATCTTTAGGGAGAGAAAATTTTAAGATGCCCTCCACTCAGGTTTAACTATTTGATAAGCTTTCAAAAATCAAAATGGATAATTACTTTTCTCACCCCCAGGAAATAAGTGATAATTTCTCAGCAGCAAGGAGAACCTTCATTCCTGGAGGTCTGGGCGGAGGAATCCATTCAGTCATTGAGTAAACATTTGCCAAGCACTTTCTGAGTGTCAAATGCTGTGGGGACACATAATGAGGAATCAGCTTCTCCCTCATAGCTTCCCACTCTGACGGCACACATTGGCATCAGCTACAAGGGAGACTTATTTCAGAATGCAGTGCTATTTCGAAGAAGGAACTTTCTTTTAATTAAACAAATCAATTTGAGAACAATCTATGTTTAAGTGGGAGGGGGAGAAAGGAAAAATATTGCAGATCCAGGAATAGAATTGTGCATTAAACGGGGACTTGGTTAACTTAGAATAAGTATACATGTGTGACAATGCATTTAACATATTAAGTTTTATATGTAAATATTATTTCTACTTATTATTTTAATAAATATCAGAAAGATTCGATAATAATGATTTTTAAAGGATATATTTAACTTAACTTTGATCCCTAAACTGCATGTTGATATTTCAAAAAATATTTAATCTAAAATGTTAAAGTGTCTTGTGTTCTAAAGTATTTGTAGCTTAGGTTGATCTAAAACAAATTAAGGTTTTCTGACTCATGACATCCTTTTAAGATAAAGAGCTGAATGCTTTTATTACTTTAGGATGAAATAACCTCATTTTCATTCATTTATAGGTGTGAATTAGTCTTTTCACAGCACTCTAAGTATTTGATAATGTATATATTTAGTCATGATAAAGTGTTGTATTTTTGCATACTTGTGAAAATTTTACAAAAATATCTGTTTTAGAGATATCCACTAATTTAGTGGATTTTAATGAGCAACCCACTCTTTCAACAAAACATTTCTTAAATGAACTCAGTAGCCAGGAGTAATGAACACTGCTGTCCTTAGAACCCCAAGTGCCACATAACTCATGCATCTGGCTACCATGAGATTGAGCATGAAATTTCACATCAAAGACCTCCATGTCTGAGGAGCAGAGGCACAAGGGGGCACATGGCCAGGGGGAAGGGGCATGCACAAAGCAGGCTGAGTTCTTCTCAGTGGAAGAGCAGATGGAGTTTGAGCAGGGGAGAAACGCTGCAGTTGGCAGTCACTCTGGAAGTAGTGAGCTCTTGCAGTGCAAAAATGGAGGAGTGATCCCTGAAAGACAAGCATCAAGATGCCTAGGGTACTTAACAGTGGTTGGCCTGTACATTGAGGCTAAGTCAAATTCATGGGCGTGTAACCTGCAGTATTGCACAGGGCCCTGTGCTGAAAAGGACTCCATGCTTGGTGAACATTCTACAGCTGCTGTTCTGCAATTTACATTTTGAACAAGAAGTCCTTCATTTTCATTATGTAGCTGATTCTTGCAAGAGATTTATTTTTAATTAAGGACATCTTATTCTAAGAGAGCCATTGAAGCCATCAAAAATGAAGAAAGTTCTGGAAGTTGTCACAGAGGGACCCAGTGAGGAAATAATGAGTGGTTAATAGACAAATATACAACTTCTGACCAAGAGATAAAGCTATATGTCTACTTTCATCTAGTAAAAACTAGAAAGGGCTCTCCAGAGAAGGAATGAGAATTCTGTGGCTCTATTATTGGAGTTCTGAAGTCTTCATCCTGTAATAATGGTAAAGGATTTCTTTGTTCAATAGTGTTTGAAATTTTTGGATCATGACCCACAAAAGTACATTTTATTAATGACCATGTATACACAAATATATATACATGTGCATAGGTATACATACATGTATATGCACAGGTGTGTTTATATACATATATGTATATTCATTTACAAGTTTTATTAAGTTATTGTTACCACATGGTATGCATTCTGATCTTTTCTGTTCTTATTTATCATATAAATATATATACTATATATATAAATATAGTATAGGGTATCATATAAATATAAATATATTCTTGTTCTCTCTCTTTCTCTCTCTCTCTCGATATATATATACATACACACACACACACACACACACACACACACACACACGGGGTGGCCATAAAGTTCATGTGCAATTTAAAATAGTTGTCTGTTTTAAATTGCACACAAACTTATGGACACCCTGTATATACACGTGATATACATAGTATGTACATGTATATATGCTGGTTGCCACTTAAATCTATTTCTTGATCAAGTAATGGATCACAGTCCGTAGTTTGGAAAATCTCTATTATATAGCATGGGGATTGCATTAAATAACTCTTAACATTTTTCTAGCTCTACAATTATAATTTTTAAAGGCTAAAAATTGTAAGTCTCTCCAAGGAAGCTGAATATGTGCCTGAGCAATTGAATGGCAAATACAAAGAACCCTGGACTAATTCTTAGGAGACCTGGGTTGGAACCCTTGGTGTGCTGCTATTTCAACGCTTTAAATAATTTTACTAATTACTCTATTTCTCAATAGCCCTATTTGAAAGATCAATGATTTTTTTTAAATAGGGAGGGTTTCTTCCTTTTTCTACAAAATGGTAGAATGCTATCTGCCTCCCAAACAAAATTTTTATGGTGTACAAAATGGTTAAAAGTGGAATTGCTATGGTGAGATCGACCCTCTATGAATGGCACAGGGTCTTCCTCTGCTCATCACTGTCTGCCCCTCCCTCCTTCTCCCATCCAAAAAGGTGTGGGACTTTAGTGAACAGTTTGAATATCAATAACTGAATCTTAAACTTTGACCTTTAGACTACTGGTGAGCAAGGAGAACCAGGAATGAAACTAAAAAATCATGACTTACTCTCTTAAGTTTTCCTCATTGAAATGCAACTTCCATGTGAGAGGGGCTATGTCTGTCCAGTTACCTGCTTCATCTTCAGCACCTCTAGGGTAGTACCTAACACACAATATGTGCTCAGGAAATCCTAAGTGAATGTATGAATGTATGAATCACTTTTTAAGATTTGTCATATAAAATTGAGGGGGTGATATTTATAACAATTCCCAAATCGTTAACAAATACAGATTATAAGGTTCCTCATGAGGTTGATAGTAGTAGAACATACTTTTATAGTTAAATTGGTCATGGTTAGCTCCATCTTATAAATACGAATACCACAGCCCTGTAAAATTTAATGTTTTTTTAGAGGCAACTGAGCAATTTATAGGCAGAAATTATGATTCATAGCTCTTGAATTTCTGATCTGTTTATTGCTGAATTCTAGAAGGAAGCTCCATGAGGACATCCCAAAGTTCAGTGAAGGAAAGGGGTGCATCTTAGTTGATGACTTTGTAGAGCCCTTTAAAACATTGGTATTTTTGTTGAGTGGTGTAATTGATTTAAAAAAAAAGTGCTATGCCAATCACTTGCCTCTATGGGATTACCAATTTCATTCCTGAATGTGACAGCTGTACTGTTAGTAGCAATTTGTTTCATAATATTGTGGTATGATTGAAAGCAAATAGGAAAGAAATAGGCCATATGAATTTTTTTCCCCCTTAATGGAATTACCACTCAGGAAAAAATGGTACTTTGGTTGGGCAAGTCCTTATCATACCAAGTGAGCTCTTCAAAATGTTATGTCCCATTTGTATCACTAACTATATTTTTAAGATGACAAGAGATGAATGAAATATAAAGCTTATGGCTACACAGGATACTCATCTTCATGCACAACTTCAGCATTAATGTAACCTTTAAAATGTAACCTTTAAAAAGCACAGTAGTTATCAGCAGCATGACCCATATCAAAACTGAACTGCCTGTCAAGCCTTGCTCATTTGATGCATGAAAGTTCTATATTTTCCTCATAGGCATATGTTACAGTACCTTTATGTTAGCCTGCACGGCATGCCAATGTGGAATTTCCATAATTGTAAATTCTGAGCCGAAGGTATAACCACTAGCATCTGTCTGTTTAGGTGGCCCAGAACACCCAGATGCTTTAAAATCATTTCTTCCTTAAAATAAAATCAGAGCATCCTCTCACCTACCATATGCATCTTTAAACTAAGTTTGAGCTTGCTTATTCCTCTCTTTTATACAATTTAGGATTGTTAAAAACAAATCTAGAACCCACTTAAATATTTCAGGTTTATTTTACTCAATGTAATGCATACACTGTACAAAAGCCAGTTAACTCCTTTTGAAATAACAAACAAGAGTTTCTATCACAGGCCCCCAATAATAATTGCTTCAGTGCATCCTGAACACATAAGAACAGCAAAATACTCTAAGCAAGTTGGAAAAGTGAAAAAGCCATTTGCACTATCAGATAAAGTGACTTTACATGACATTGCCAATTTTTGGTCATTTTTGACATATAAAAATGGCAATTTTACATAGTTCGATCTTTATTTGTAGGCACCTGTTGTTCTTTCTGCCAGTATGATCTCTTAAGAAAGTTGAGGCTCCCCAAGTTGGAAAAATGAAAGAAGTCACAAAGTTTGAGATGAGTTTCACTTTGCCTTCATAGAAGGCAAAATACCCTGATATCTAATGGGCCTGTTAATCATTCCCTTGGTTATTTCTTTTTTTTCTTTTTCTTCTGCCATCTCAGGTAGACTGCAGTGGCATGATCATAATGCATGGCAACCTCAGACTCCTGGGATCACCATTTCTCCTGCTTTAGCCTCCCAAGGAACTGGGACTACAGGCGCCCTGTACCCTAGTTATTCTTCAAAAGAGGTAGAGAATGTCTCCTTAGAAAAATTATCAATAAAATCTTTCACCAAATGTTTTTGCTTTCTAGAAAATGCCCTTGGGAAATAATAAAGAGTTATGTGCAAAATTAGTTTATGAAAATGTTAATACTTTACCATACTAAAGATTTAAATATAACAGAAAAGACTAAAGATGGGAGTTTGGTTAAAGAAAGTACAGCCCTTCTGTAATAAAAAAAATAAAAGAAAATATTTATCAAATAAGAAAGGCATTCATGAAATAAGTACTTATTTTTAAAAAACAGGATGCAAATAGGTTTACATTATGATCTCATAGAAAAATAAGTACAGCTATATGCAAACATAGATTTATTTATATGCAGTAAACACCATTTATAAAAGGATCTAAATTGTATACACTACTGTCAGTGATTATTTCTGGGTGTAAGGTCAAGATTATAGATGATTTGGAGTTCTTACTATTCTTTACCTGTGTTTTCTGTAATAAAGTGTATTATTTGTGAAACAAGAAAAAAAAGAGTAAAATAAAATATTACCAAGAGTATTTAATTGGATAGATTTTATAATCCCATTTTTTTAAAAAATGTTTGATTTATAAGTGAAGGTGATTTCTGAGTGCTTGCATCACAGAGAACAATTAGCAGAGACAAAATCAAATGGAGCATTATCTGTATGAGAGCTTTCCTTCAAGTTCCAGGAGAATCCTTGTGAGAACAGGTGGCAAGAGGGCCAGAGAGATGATGGTATGCAAACCTCTGGGAAGGGGCTCACAGCAAATTAATGAATTAAAATAATTTTCTGTATCTTCCCTGCTTTTTAGAAGGCAGCTATGCTTACCACCATGCCACTGACATTGCCTCTGCTTTTAAGTTCACACATTTGGGTTGTTTACCTTATACCAGTGAGTAGCAATTAGGCACTCCAAGCTGAAAAGGCAAACAAACCTAATTGGTGAACAAGAAACATTTTATACAAGAGGAAATTAAGTGAGGTTGGCTAGTTGAACTTAATTTAGGAAATATTTCAGAAACATCACACCTTCTTTTATCTCTTGCCACAAAGAGAATGCTTTAGATGGCCAAGGGGCAGAGTTAAATATTAGAACTTCATTCTGAAAAGACAATATATAGATCTAATTGATAAAGTAATGATATAGAGCAAACAGACATGGCAGGACACATGAATGGAAATACAATTTTATGAGAAGGATAGTGAATATATGGAAATATTTCTTAATAAAAATAAAGATAGGCTCCAATAAAATTAAACAACATATGTAATGTAATACAGTGGTTGAATCAAAATAAGAACATATGTAATTCCTTGTATACATTTGTGGATTGAATTTCTTAAAGAGAATGTATTAATTAATGTAACTTTATCTCATCACCAGAGGATAATGTAACTTTATCCTTGGACCATGGACCAGATCTCTGAAATTTATACTCAGGAGCACTAAGTTAAATTAAGCTAGGTATGGTTGCATGCTACATAGCAAAGTACCATTAAAGTTTGTGATTGGGGACCAAGTTATATTCACTCTAATATGCCAAATTTTCCTCTTCAATAGTTCTTTCTTTATGCCACTTCATAATATGTAATTCAGAAGTTAAAAAACAAAACATGTAGACACAAAGAGTACATAAACATATAAAATACAACCAAAACGCCATGAAGTCACAATAAAAGAGAAACTGAAAAGCTTATTCCAGAATATCCATTACAAACTCTGTTTTAATATAGTATTAATATAGTATAAATATAGTATAAATTGGTTCTAACAAAGAAAATGCAGCTTAATACTTTTCGTGAAGTCAAAAGAAAAAATAAAAGGATAATTTCTTTACTAGGCAAATAAAAACCCTGTGTATTCCCTTCACAAAAGTAAAAAGTTTAGAGGTAAAGGTATTTCCTTTATATCCTTTTCTGTATATACATAGATTGTCCAATATCCCTAATTTATGCTATTCATTTAATATCTACAACAGCCAAAGCATTGGTGAGGTAGCAGTGTCACTCTGTAAAAATCAACCCTTATATATAAGAAAAAACTTCAGCAAGGCCAGTGACTTACGTGCCTGAGAGTTACAGCATAACAGAAGTTGTGGTTGCCTAGCCATCACTTTGGAGTGATAACAAAGTGCCAATGTTTAGTTATTTGAAAATGAACACTTGCAAAAGGGAGACCAAGTCTTTGGGCCTTCCAATACTAGAGGTAATAGATTCCCGTATTGTTGTGCTATTTATTTTATGACCATTTATTTTATGCTAAATGATGGTAGACATAACAATATTAAGTTATACATTTGACATTTGTCCAAGTATATTATTGGAGACCTTATGCTAATAAAAAAAAAGTAGAATATTAGTAACTAAGAATTTATAATAGGATTAATTGCTATTTTACAAATCAAATTCATGCATTTGATAAATCTTTACTGAATTTATATCACATGCCAGACATTGTGTTAGATGCTACACACAATTATGAACACAATCTTCCTTTATCTGTGGTTGCGCTTCCATAGTTTCAGTTACCCACAATACAATACAAGATATTTTAAGAGCAACAGACCACATTCATATAACTTTTATTACAGCATGTTATTATAATTGTTCTATTTTATTATCACTTAATGTCATTAGTCACTTACTGTGCCTAATTTATAAATTAAACTTTATCATAGTATACAGGGTTTAGTATTATCTGTGGTTTCAGACATTTACTGGGTGTCTTGGAATATATCCCTGTGGGTAAGAGGAAGACTATTGTGTTTCTTAGTTTCACTCTTAAACTAAACTTAAAAATGTGAAACTCACGAGTTCAGAGAATTTTTCAAATAAGAATGAATTTGGAAAGCAAGACCCTTGATCTTAACTTTATTTCTCTCAAAAGTGTCATATGGCTTACATCAGTTTATAAATCACTTTTTTTTTCCCCAGTTGTTGGCCAGGGCTGGGTTTGAACCTGCCACCTCTGGCATATGGGACCAGTGCCCTACTCCTTTGAGCCACAGGCACCACACCTATAAATCACTTTTATGATATGCTCAATGAGATGTATACGATAGAATTTGGGCACCTCAAATTATCTTAGTTTTTCCCTGGGAACTAAGTTCAAGTTCACTCATACTCTGGTAGAATAATTTGTAATATTCTAGAGAACTAGAGAAGTTAATAACTCTACCAAGGTACAAAATATGTGAATTTCTCTTCTGGGCTTTGCTTTCAGGAATGCTGGCTGCCACTTAGATGAGTGTACTGCCCCTTTTTTTGGCCTGGAGAAGTGGGTGGGGAATGAAGTAGACAGTCTGCATGCAGGGTAGGAAATATGGCACTTATTTTGGGGTGCTTAGAGTGGATACTAAGAAGTCTGGTACATTTTTCAGAACTTTCAGTAGGATGAAAACAGTAAAACAACAAGCCTGGCTAAGTCACAATTCTAAATTCAGAAGAGAATAAGATGAAAACCTCAATGGACAAAGGGTCCACAGGCCCACATCTGAACGCTGCTGTTTTTACGGTTCCTACTATGTGGTCCTTGGTGTCTCATATTATTGTCAAATGATAAGAAATCTGTCCAGTGTTTCAATACCACAACCACATTATTAATACTTTTGGACTTACATGAAACCAGCTGTCCTTCTTGCCTCTAAAAGGCAACCCACTTTGGTTCTGTTTATCCTTGTCTTATCTTCTAGAGTATTTCCTCTGAGGCAGTATCCCTGCTGGGTCCTCTCTGACTTGGAATATGGTGGGAGGTGTGCAATTATGTTGTGCTTGTCCTGGAGATTTCTTTTTATCCTACTCATTTTCTTTCAGTCTCAACTTGACATGACTCTGCAACCTCACATTTTGGATTCAGGATATTTTATAAGACCTTCAGTGCCTTTTAAAATGGGTCCTTTTAAAATCATTACTTAGAGCAATATATACATCAAGATACTTGTTTGTTTGTTTATTTCAAATTAACATGAGGGCACAAATTTTTAGGTTACATTGTTCTCACTTCCAGGGTAAAGTTCCAGTTGGAAAAGAGCCCCTCACCCAGGAGGAGTGTTATACACTCTTACAATGTGCACGTTAGGTGAGATCCCACCTCATGTCCTCTCTCCTTCTGCCAATCATCCTCCCTCCCTTACCTACCCTTCTCCCCCTGCCCATACTGGACTATATTTGTGTTTTACTGTTCATATGAGCATATAATTGTTTACATATTGATTTCATATTAGTATGGAGTACATTGGGTATTTATTTTTCCATTCTTGCAATACTTAACTAAGAAGAATGTATTTCAGCTTCATCTAGGTAAATGTAAAAGATGAAAAGTCTCCATCTTTTTTAATGACTGAATAGTATTCCATAATATGCATATACCAGTTTGTTTCTGAGACAGAGTCATACTCTGTCACCCTGAGTAGAGTGCCTTGGCATCATAGTTCATAGCAACCTCAAACTCTTAAGCTTGAACAATCCTCTTGTCTCAGCTCCCAATTTCCTGGAACTACAAGCCTGTACAACCACATCAGGTTAATTTTTCTATTTTTTTTTAGTAGAGATGGGGTCTCACTCTTGTTCAGGCTTGTCTCAAACTCCTCACCTCAAGTAATCCACCAGCCTAAGCCTCCCAGAGTGCTAGGATTACAGGCATAAGCCACTGCGCCTGGCCTTCCTTCAAGAAAATTTCCATCATAAGAAAGAAAATGATTTGGAGTAATTAAAAAATCTTCCTGAAATCACATGTGTGATCATATTATAGTATTTAAACGTAAATAATATTTAGAGCTAGATAATTTTTCATTATGCTACTTTTGAAATGCTTCCTCAAATTTAGTATAAGAGATGTGGCCATTAAGGCACTAGTCTGAGCACATAGTGTATTAACCAATTTAATCCTCACAAGACTACAGGGTAGGTGCCATCATGATCACGAATAATGCACGGAACATTAAAGGAAGTCACTTGTGCAAGTCACACCACTAAGGAGGAGCTAAGTGTTAAATGAAATCACTGTGCTTCTGCAGCCTGGGTACTCAATCACTGTGCTTGTTCACTCTCCCAAAGATCAAGGGTCTGTTATCTTTATAGCACAACAAAGTTACTTGTAGGGAAAATAGATATTTATAAAATTTTTGAGCCAGAGAAATGAATCTGCCCTGATAGAGAAAAAGCACTTAGGGGACATATATATATATGTAACAAACCCACGAGAAGATGGATGCTCAATACTCCCTTGCCTGGACAACCACCACCATGTCCTCACCTCCTCTCTGCATCTACTTGCCTAATGACCCATCTACCTTTTGACAGAGTTGGCATTCCAGAAACAATCATGCTAAACTCCTGCTAAACAGACACATGCACATGCATGCACACATATATACACACACAGGGTCTTCCTATTGCCTATGTCTTATGAGTCCTAAGAACTGACCTTGGCCTCAATTCTGTTTCTCTACCATCCCCGTTTCTTTTCTTTCTTTTTTTTTTTTTTAATATTTATTTTGGATCAGCATGAGGGTGCATACAATTAAATTACATTGTTTGCCTTGTAAGGAAAAGCCCACTTTGTAGTTGTGACCTTCAACCAGGATGTGTGCCATATACCCCTACATTTCACCCATTAGGTGGGAACTTACCAAGCCCCCTCTCCCTCTCTCCTTGAATTTTACTGAGTTTTTCTTTTATGAGTGCACATTGGTGTCAATCTACAAATTTCAGCTTAGTATTGAGAACACAGGATGCTTGATTTTCCTTTCTTGTGATACTTAGGAGAGTGCTCTCCAAATTCATCCAGCTTGTAACAAAAGATACAAAATCTCCATCTTTTTATGGCTGAATAGTATTCCACGGTATACATATTCCACAGTTTATTAATCTATTCATGTGTTGAAGGGCACTTGGGCAATTTAGAGATATTTGTGATTATAAATTGGGTAGCTATAAATATTTAAGCGCATATGTCCTTGTGGTAAAATGTCTTTTTTTCTTTCAGGTAGACACCTACTAATGGGATTTGCTAAATCAAATGGAAGGTCCACTTTTAGTTTTTCTTAGTTCTATATTTCTTTCTATAAAGGCTGTATGAGTTTGCAGTCCCACCAACAGTGCATGAGTGTTTCCTTCTCTCAGTGTGCACACCAGTATCTGTTGCTTTGGGACCTTGTGATGTGGGCCATTCTCACTAGGGTCAAGTGATATCGCAAAGTGGTGTTCATTTAATCAGGCATTGCTATAATTAGGGACGATGAGCATTTTTTCATGAGTTTACTGGCCATTCCTCTGTCCTCTACCATCCCTTTTTTACTGGCCTTCCTTGTTACTTAGCATCTCAGAGCCCCAGCACCCCATCACACATCCACACCTTCCTTTGTTCATGCTTATCTCACTAATAGGAATGTCTTTTCTTTTATTTGATCCAGGTCACCCTGGAAAATTTCTGATCATTCTGCAAGGTTAAAGTGAAATGTTATTCTGTCATTGTTACTTTGCTAGAAAGCCTCTTTCTTCTCCAAGTGGTTTTGATTCTTTTTCATTGTGTTTCTATAGCACTGCACTCTTATAGGAACATTAATCACACTGTATTTTAAGATAATTGTTGACATTATTGACATGTCTCTTTCTCCCATGAGACTCAACTTGGGAAGTGGTCATAATATCTTCATCTTTATCTCCAGAGTCTATTAGAGCCTGGCACAGAGGAACTTTTCAGTAAATAGTTTTAAATTACATTTGCTGCTATTCAATATGGTTTTATGAATATTTATTATCTTTTGGTAAAATAAAATATCAGGGTCCATACATTAGTGTTTTATAGTGTTTATAGTGGGGGAAAGCCTATCCCTTAGACATGCTGACCCATATCAAATTTATGTTTTCTTTTACAGAAAGTTAGAGAAGACTTTTGTGAACCTACCTTGTTAACAACATGAATATTTTGAAGACTAATATGTTCTGATGGATAGATTTTTAAAAAATTACTTTAAGAATAAAACTTCAGGCATTGTGACCTTCTCCCCTCTAGTATCCTGTTATTCTCCACAGGTATTCTTAAATTAGTTTTAATTCTTTTGTAAAATGGTCCAATGAGTCAATTCAAGATTCCAGACAGGGCTCCCATACAGCTCCAAGTCACTTTCTTTAAAATTATATCTGATACCTACCTGCTTTTACATACGTCACTAAGAAAGTTTTGAGACAGAATGTGTTATTGTCCATTTTTTCACCTCTAAGAAACACAATCAGTGGCATCCTTTCTGACTCACCCGTGCAAGTTTCACCTGGCTTGGCTAATCCGTACAGCTGGGAGGACTTCATTTATTTCCATCTGTGCAGATTTAATGTTTCTTGATTCCTTGTATTTCAAAACTTTCATAATGACCCACATATTTCGCTCCAAGTAGCCACATAGAGCAAAATTGTCTTTTTACATGCCTTCGGTCAATCAGGAGGAAGGAAAATGAATAACTGGGCCTTTAGACCTGTTCCATTATCTTTTATCCAGTGTTTGCATCTGCTGGAGGTTTAGATACCAAGTGCCATGGCTGGAAACAGGTCCTCTGTCCATCCAGTGAGTGCTTCCCCTGGAGCTGAGCTGTTGGCAGAGTTAGCTCCGTTCCAGCAGGCTCCACACTCAAAATCCATTTCCCCCAAGCAAATGTTTTCATGTTTTTCCTCTGTCCCTGTTGAGCAAATGCCTCACAAAATAATTCTCTCCACTGGCATACTGTGAGCCAGAGCCCCTTGTGGGCTTGGAAGGGATCTCCACAGACTTTCTCTCCAATGTGTCAAGGCAGGGCACACGCAGCCCCACTTATAAGATAAATGGTGGTGTGGGAACAAGTCAGCTGAGCCAACAACTGCCTGAGCGCCACAGTCAGTGTCTTTTCTGTAATTATTGCATTTAATACAGCTAGTTACTTGCACAAAAGAGCTTCCGGATATAGCAATTTCCACTGGGGGCTGTTTAGGAATGTACAGGCCCATCATTTAGCCCTGATATTGTTGGGTTGTCAGAATTGATCATAGCTCTTGACGGAACACCTCTAGCTTTTTTTTTTATTGAGTGCCTCAGAGTGACATTTCACATTGTTTAAGTAGGAGTGATCTGTTAGTTTATATTTTATCTAAAACTGCAGATCAGATGACCTCCCTCAGGGCCTAAATACACGAATCCTTTTCGCATGTTATAATTAATGGTGGAGCTGGGAGAGAAATTCATAACAAGGGGACGAAGAGCTGGGCAGAGCAACTTGTCAAAAAGAAGGAAATTCCGCTACAGATTAGCTTATTTTTAAGCACGTCAAGCTCTACATACAAACATGATCTATTGCTTCCTTGTAATGTCTGTTTGGGCCCACATGCTCCAGGCAGTGTCAGAGACTGCTGTAAATTTTGTCTGAGTCAGGGCAATTCTGATTGATCTCTGAGTGTAAAATCGATAAGAAGACACTGTCATTTTCTTAAAGGATGAGCTAGAAAAGGAAAATAAATTAAGATTCCACGGCATGTCTATCTCCAGCACTCATTAATTCAGTGTGGTCTGTACTTTGTTAATGTTATGGCCACAGCTTTAATCTTCCAGGTGCTCTTCCGGTGGGTACTAGCCAGAGGCCCTTTCTAATGTTATGTATATTTCATCTGAATGGGGGGGATAAAATGGCTGCCCTTTTTTCTCCCTTAGCTTCTGATTAATCCATTTTATTATTTTGGAGAAATACATCTCCATGGATACTGATTAACTTTAAAATAGACAGAGCCATTCTTTGTCTGTCTGTCCCATACCCCCATTCCTTCTCTCAACCATCTCCCCTTCCTCATCAAGAGATGTATTCATTTGTCTTGAATACTCTGGGCAAATAACAACTACTATACATTCCCACATTTTGTCTAACATAATAAACTCCATGAAGATTAATTTTCTTCCCTTTCTCTCTCTCCTTTCTTGCTCCCCTGCCTCCCTCTCCCTCTTTCCTTTCTTCTTCTGTTTCCCACCTAAGGCTTTTTGCCAGATAAGTTAAAAGTTGTATTTGTAGATTTCTTCAGCTTTAAAAGTTCTTGCATAACAAGAGGTTTTCCATTATGTTTCCAGAACAACTCTTCCGAATATCTGAAGTAATAACACATGTGCACACACAGAATTTAAGAGTAGGGGTTTTCGTGGGTTGTTTGTTGTGTTTACATCATAGGCTCCTAAACAAATGTGCCCAGATTTTTAGGTTTTGCATTTTGTTTCTGAGGAAGAGAGGGTGAAGAGGACAGGGAAGGTGGAATAGCACACCCAGACATTCATGTTCTGCATTAAATATCAGCATTGTGTCACTTTAGATTTCTATCCACAGCAGGCACTAAACATCTACTTTTGCCTAAAGCTGTCTCTGGCTCTTAACTCTGAGTGGGGGTGGCAAGTCTAACATCCCTCAGATGTTGCTTGTTTCCCAACACACTCTGAGCACCTTGCTCATGTGTCACATCTCCAGCAACCATTCATGGAAACCTGTGAATGGAAGGCAGTTCCAGGAGATTTTTATTTATTTGTGAAAACTTATGTAGATGATATAAAATTGTGCTACATTTTTCAAAACTGTAGAGTCCAAAAGGAAAGGAGAAGGAATGTTAAAAATACCTAGATCTATTTGTTTCAAAAGACATTAAATTCATATTCATGAGGGGTATTTGCTTTCTTTAACAAAGCACAGCACATGCAAATTAATTATTTCTTGGGAAAAGTTCACTTAGGGGACTAACTCTGTACTCCATCTCCCAAACTGAGCATACTAAATGAATAGATTTGCAAATTTAATCTAGAAGTGACACATATTTAGCTTTGAAATTATTTGTCTTATTTATCTTCTTTAAAACATTAGTCTTTATTTATTTTGGAGATCATGAGGCCATGATCAACAGTTTCAACATTTTGAAATTTTGAAATAATATATTATTGTTTTAGGATTCAATCTGAGAGGAAAATATGTACTAATGTAATATATTTACTATTTATATCCTACCACCACCATCAACATGGTGCTGCCATAATTCTTTCCCGAGGACACTGTTTTCAGAGAGCTGATGGATCTCACCTGGAAGTGATCACTTGTATTTTTAATTTTTCTTTTGTTTCTCTGACCTGAAAATGTAGGAATTTTATTTTTGAAAGACATCCATAAGTTGGACCCAAATAAGAAGTATGTTGAGGCAATCACATGATTATTTTGTATCTACATCAATGTCCATAATTAGTTGTTATTCACGGGTTTGTTCACTTATACCTGCTGTGTGCCTGGCACTCTGCTTTATGTGCTAGAAAACAAAGGGAATGAATGGGAAACTCTTTAAACCTATTTCTTCACCTATACATTAGCAATGATACCTATCTCAAAGGGTTAATATGAGGATTATGTGGAATAAAATTGTATTTAAAACAAGTATATATAGGGTTTTAATAATGGCAGTTTCTCTTCTCTTCATATACTGATTGAGTAGGCTTAGGCAAATCATTTATGGAAGAATGTCAGTTCTCTCATCTATAAAAATTAGATAATTCTTACCATGCAGAATCACTGTAAAGATGAGTGATAATGCGCTTTTATGGCAGCCCATGAAAAAATCCACTCAGTATTATATTTATTATTATTCTTATTTTTGATTGGATCCAAACAGTATAGAACATCCAGTAGAGATGTTCCAAAGAAAAATAGAAGATTGTGACAACTCAGAAATTTGGAAACACTAATTACATAAAATAAATATTTAGAACACATTATATTCACAAGCAATTATGAACAGAGATGAGATAAATCTTAAAAAAGCTAAGGTGTCTCTTGTAAGGCTATTTTCAGATCACTATTGAGAGTTTTGCATTTACAGCTTCTGCATTAACTTGACTTTGCTTTTGGCTTCTTAATATTGCTGATAAGGCCTTGGTGGGAAGTAGGCCTTCGGAGTATCAATATAAGCATTGTAAAGAGAAAGTTACTTGTAATGTAAATGATGGTCAGTTACCACAGATTATCAGAGATTTCCTTTTGGCCAGAAAACAGTGAAATGAGGAGTGTTAGAAGATCTAGTAGTCTAAATTCAGTCCTTGTACTGCATTAAATTTTCTTAAATTTATTAATGCCATTTGACAGGCTTATGAAAGGACTGTTTTTCTCAATATGTATCTAAAATTTAAATATGTATTCATTTTGACTCAGCAATTATTCTTTTAGAAATTTAGCCAGAGAAGACAATCCAACAAGTGCCCATAGACGCACAATAATGGTTATTTACTCTAGTCTTGCTTATAGAAAAAGAAATTAGTTTTCCATAGATAATTAAAAATAAACTTAAAAGTAAATTTAAACATATGCATATGTTTAAAATATTTCTTTTTTTGCATACTTATTGATATCTAGAACATATTTTTGAGATCATATGGAAGGATGACCACTGAAATGTAAACAATAGTTATCTCTCATGAGTGGAATTTAAGCTGACAACCTCTGTGATTCTCTGCTTTGTTTGGATTTTGACAATAATTATGCATAACATTTTGTAATCCAAAAAAAGAAAACTTTTTTTTTTTTTGGAAAAAAATACTGTACCTCTATTTTGTTGAGTGAGTGGTTTCAACCTAAGGCAGTGGATATGTGAAGAGATTTTTCTGTGAGATTCTGGGATACACCCCCTAGAATCTCCCTCTCTGGCTCCAGCCCCCTATGGGAGCTTGTTTTCTCTGGACCTTTAAGCCATTTCAACATTCTCTACTGACAGACAAACCTGGGGAACTCCAGCCCTCTTCATTCCTTCACATCCTGACCTGGAGGTTTTATTTCACATTTGTGTTATTAACTCCATGGGCTTAGCAGGGTTATTTGCTTGCCAGACTTGAGTAGTCACTGTAGTTGACCCTTCCTGTACCCTGTTTAACAAAGGGGAAAGAGAGAGAATTTACAGAGTGAAATAAAGGAATATTTACGTAGATTCAGATCTTCTTGTTTGGATGCTTATGTGGGGTTTTCCTCTCTTACTCAGCTCAAGCTGACGTAATAATATGCCATTGACCGGATGGTTTACACAGTTAGGATTTATTTCTCATGTTTCTAGAGATTGGAAGTCTAAGATCAAAGTAGCCACAGAGCCAATGTCTAGTGAGACATCTGTCCTAGGATTGCAGAAGTCCTCATATGACCTTTCATCTGTGTGGGGGTGGGGTGAGGAGGAGAGTACATGGAGAGTGAGAGGAAGAGGAAGCAAACTCTTTGGTGTCTCTTATTATAAGAGGCTCTAATCTCATCACAAAGGCCCAATCAAGTGATCTAATTATTTCCCAAAGACTCCATTTTAGGTATCATTGCATTGTGTGTTGGGGCTTCAAAATAAGAATTTTGAGGGATGCAACTTAGTCAATAGCAGATTTCAGATTTTCAAACCTGAAAAGTAAGACACTGCGTCCAGTAGACTGTCAGAGGACCTGCAGCTGTTTTTTTGTGAACTCTGTAGGACACAAAGTGGCTACCAGCCTCAAATGGCTGTTTTTTGTGAACTCTGTAGGTCACAAGGAGGCTGTCATCTTGAAATGAATCTTACAACTTAGTCCTTGAGAAGTTTTAACTAGTGATCACAGAAGTGTAAGTGTATTTGGATCTCAGTAGGAAAACTTACCTTATATGAGAAGGTAAGTAACAGGTAAAGGTAAATAACAAGTTCAATTTAAATTTAGTGAATATCTATTTAGCGCCAATCTTGTACCAGACTCTTCTCTGTGCATTCTGCCACTTAAGGAGGAATTATTTAGTGATAAAATGGTAGCATATTAGAATTCCTAGCAAACAAATGAGATTGTTACCTTCCTGATGAGGCAGGAAAGTAAAGGCAGAGCTAAAGATCTGTCCTGGCCACTCTGTACAGGCATTAGCCAAACAGTCTGTAACACTCCACTGTAGCAAATATCTCTGTTATCTGTATATCTTTCTCTTGGAAGGCGCTGGGCCTAGATAGTAACCTTGCAACTTCCTTAATCTTCCCTTGCCCTTGAAGACAGGTAGCCCGCCCAAAGTCAAGGGCGCGGGCAGAGCTGTCCTTCCCTCGAGTCCCACGACTTTCACATTTGTCACGTACCTCACATCCTTCATGACTCTCACGTATACCCTAGCCTTAAAAAATGTATAAAAGAAAGGCAAGAGATTGGGTCCGGGGGCTCGGTTTTTAGGACACTAGTCCGCCGAGTCTCCCGGCCGGAATAAACTCGCTGCTTCTTCTATCGACTGGTGCCTGGAGTCTTCTGTCTGCGTCAGTTTTCCTGCTACATTTCTTGGTTCCCTGACTGGGAAGCGAGGTTTGGTGGTGAACCGAGCAGCCAGACTCTTTGGGCCGGGTTCTGCCCACCCTGCAGATCACCCCCGTGGGGAACTCCGGTTGGATTCGGTGACGCGATCCTCAGAGTGCTCCTGGGACTGATTCTCCCAGAGGAACGTCTCATCGAGACTGAGCTGACAAGGTCCCCACGGCGGGTCGCTGCAAGAGGCTGAGCACTGGGGAGGAACCAGTTACAGGTGGCGCCAGGACGTCCAGAGGATCCATTGGGGCCCACTATAGCTTTAGTGGAAGAGGGAGTCTGATCAACTCCTTGGGCATTAGATTGCCGACAGGTCTGTTGGGAGGTGTGTGAAAGAGTGTGGTGTGAGTGTGCGTCTTGGGAAGGAAACCTTGGGTGAAGATGGGGAACAAGCAAGGGAAGCCCACCCCACTGGCTACCATGTTGAAGAACTTTAAGAAGGGATTTGTGGGCGACTATGGGGTTACTATGGCTCCAGGGAAGCTAAGAAGTCTTTGTGAACAGGAATGGCCTTCTTTTGGAGTTGGATGGCCATCAGAGGGAAGTTTAGAGAGGTCCCTAGTGTCTAAGGTGTGGCACAGAGTCACTGAAGAAGGGGGTCACCCTGATCAGTTTCCGTACATAGACACCTGGCTACAGCTAGTAGTGAATCCACCACCTTGGTTGAGAGGGCAGGTCGCGATAGTGCTAGTGGCACAGGGACAGGAAGGGAAAGTACTTTCCACCTCACCTAGAGTAGTGGTGCCGAAGATACTGGCAGACGCTGTGCAGGAGGACCCCCTAGATGAAGCTCCACCACCCCAGTACAGAGAAATTCCAGGCACTACAGCACCTGAGGAAACAATTCTTCCTCAAAAGCAGACTGAGACACACTCAGCCCAGCCATGCTCCTCTCAAGCAAAGAAAGGGAAGGTCCCAGAAGGCCCGCCCCCCTTAGCAACTTGCCTAAGGCCTAAACCGGGAGTCTAGATGCCCCTCAGAGAGACTAGACACACCGTAGTGGATGAGGACGGGCACATGGTCGAACAGAGAATAATGGTGTATCAGCCATTCATGACCACAGACTTACTGAACTGGAGGCATCACACTCTTTTTACACGGAGAAGCCTCAGGCTTTGGTCGATTTGATGCAGACCATTTTTCAGACTCATAGTCCTACATGGGCAGATTGCCACCAGCTGCTCATGACCCTCTTTAACACGGACGAGAGATGCCGTGTGATTCAGGCTGCCTCTAATTGGTTAGGAGAGAATGCTCCAGACAAGTTCCAAAACCCTCAGGAGTATATTCGAGTCCAGCTCCCTGGAGAGGACCCCCAGTGGGACCCAAATGTGGCAGAAGACATGGCACGTCTAACCTGGTACCGAGAGGCACTGTTGCAGGGGCTGAGGAAAGGGACAGAGAAAACTACTAACTTAGCCCAAGTAAATGAGGTCCTCCAAGAGAAGACTGAGAGCCCAGGCCAGTTCTATGAGAGGTTGTGCGAAGCATTTCGAATGTACACACTCCTTTTGACCCTGAGAGCCCCGAGAACCAGAGGATGGTGAATATGGCCCTAGTTATTCAAAGTGACGAGGATATACCGCGAAAACTGCAGAAGCAGGAGGGGTTCGCAGGTATGAACACCTCACAGCTTCTTGAAATAGCCCAGAAGGTCTTTGTGAACCGGGAAGCAGTGAGCCGTAGAGAGGAAGATAGGCGCATGAAACAGAGGGCCAATCTCATAGCCGCAGCTCTGAAGGGCGCGAAGGGAGGAGCCCCTCCCTTTCGAAGAGGGCAGGGTCAAGGAGTGCAAGGAAGTAAAGGACCTGGGGCAAAAGGGCCCCCCTTGTGGAGGGATCAGTGTGCCATTTGCCGAGAGACAGGGCATTGGAAGAACGAGTGTCCCCAGAGGCAAGGAAATGTGGAAAATCCTGGGAGAGAGGCCACAAACCCGGAAAGGCAGGAAGCCCTCTACAACTTA